>BMAO01026529.1:0-107129 GCA_019973975.1 Trichonephila clavata
TTATTACGTATTGCTTAAATTAAGTCAACGAAATTGGTTGTAGCCTTATTGGTCGCTAATGCGACAGTTTCGTGGAATTAGTGTGGTAAATGAGACAAATATTACCTTGTAATATCTTCCAAACCAATATTTTATTTACATTAATCAACTAAAATTTTATGCAATTGCCAGAAAACCTTTATTTTTGACAAAAAGAATTGTCTGCTAAAAATAATATTTAACAAATAAGACTTATGTAAAATATAAAATATTATTTAATTTAACGAACATAAATTAATAATCAATTAAGAAAATTATACAAAATAATTAGTACATTTTAATTATATTTTAAATATGCAAAATGTTTCCATTTTAAACTGGAATCGTCTGCCAAGAAGAAAGGTAACAGTTAAATTTCTCCACATGTGGTTATAATTTTCAATTTTCTGAGCAAAGAATTTTATAATAACTCTAGGTATTATGTGACTTTCGCTGTTATGATACGGCTTTATCTTGGTCACGCTGTTCAAAATTATTTATTAAATCTGTGAGTACTATTTTATAGAAACTTATCAAGAGCTGTGCAATCAATTAGACTATTTTAAGCATATGTAATACTGACCTGACTACCAAATAACATATAAACGATCCTTAAAACCCATTTAACATGTTTATTTAAGACATTGACAAAATATAATTTTAATATGAAATTCATAGATCTATAAATGTGTTTACAGTTTTCTTCTATAAAAGTATAGCTTTAATCCGTAAGGAAATAATAAATATTTATCATTCTCTAAATAAATATAATATAGATTTGATATCAGTCTTAGAATGTCTGTGTTTACTTATTCAAACTTTAATTTACGTTCAGTAAAGGTAAATTGAAAATACGTAGGATAAATTTTATCCGAAATATGTATGCTTAATTTATCCCAAATTATATTAAAAATAAAAAGGAAACTGTTTTAAATATTAGCATAAAGAAAATCACTAAGGCTGTCTTGGGTTAATGTTAAAGAATAGACCCAATTCTGGATATTATTTCGATATAAAGTTACCAAACATTATTAGCTTCTAGCTCACTATCTGTGATATCTAGTCAATTATCCTATAAAATCACTTATTTTATCATGTTATCGATTTTTATTCGAACTGACACATTTTTCTTTGTAAATATATTTCGTAAATTTTCCCATACCATACAGCTACAACTAACCCTTACATGTTTACAGAAAATTAATTATTTATGGAATATTCTGAAATTTTAAAAGCTATTGTAAACAAAATGTATGAGCTGGGGCCGTTACAAATTTTCATGTAAATAGAGTCACTTTTCTGTCTGAGAAAATGTGGATCTGCGTTCATTTAAACTCTGCATTTATGAAAACAGCCTTAAGAATATCAAATCATTTGTATAAAATAAAATCCCATTTAATAAATCCGTTTGATAAAATAAATTGTTTAAAATACATACATGTTTTCGAGTTAAATATTTTAAAAACTGATGAAAGTAAATTTAAACCATTGATTTTATCAGTGACAACAAGTTGTGTTTTAATTGCACAGTTAAATTATTAATTCCATCAAAGGAAAATATCATAAAATATAGTAATTATTATGTGGCAACTGAATATTTTTCTGTCTGAAAGTGGAGACAATAAATAAAATTTATATTTATAGTTTTTAAACTGAACTTTACAGTGATACACCTGTAGCTTGATCCAACAATCGCAATGGTCCAAAACTTGTATGGAGATTAATGGTGACGAGGAAGCAAAATTTAAACCATACTTTTATAACAATTTTCATGTACTGCCATTCACTTGAGCTAGTCTAAATTTCTGCCCTAGGTCATCGCGAAGTTAGTTTAAAATGAATTGCAAAATTCCATCCGACAGACACACAAGCCTCTTCGGGGCCTGTTCAAGACAAGAACTCTCCATTTTCATGTATTGTCATCTACTTTTAAAATATGGTCCACTTCATTGCCCTAGCCATCTGGGAGCTAATTTAAAGTTAATTACAAAATCTAATCCGGAGAGACACAAGTTTCTTCGGGTCCTGAGTTCAAGACAAGAAACTTTTTCCATTTTCATGTATTGTCATCCATACTTGAGATATATTCCAAATTTCCACTGCTCTAGCTATCTGGAAGTTAGCTTAAAACCAATTACAAAATTCGGACCAGGACTCATAATAGAAAGCGAGTTAATAAAATACATGGTAATCTGGGGCCCCTGTTTGATCCCAGAGCCATGAAATTGTATACGTCAACGGAGCTAACCTGTGCTATCGACAGCTGTTCTTTGTTTGTGTAAATGCGTGTTCCTGAGCAAAGGAATCTGATTTGAAATCGGCCCACCCTTCGGTTCTAGTTCGAGACTGATGTAAATTTTCCCTATTATGCATTGTCATCCACTTCTGAGATATGGTTCAAATTTCACGTCTCTAGCTTATCTGGAAGTTAGTTTAAAATCAATTACAAAATCTGACCAGGACACATAGAAAGTTGAGTTAATTAAAATACATGCACTAAATTCTGTTTGATCCTCTAGACATGAAATTGTATACGTCAACGGAGCTCAACCTACCGTGCTATCGACAGTTGTCTTTGTTTGTGTAAATGCGTGTAAGTTCCGGAGTTAAGGGAACTTTGACGAAATCGGGCCCGTCTCTTCGGAGCCCCAGGTTCGAGACTGGATGTAAATTTTCCCCCTATTATGCATTGTCATCCACTTCTGAGATATGGTTCATATTTCACGTCTCTAGCTTATCTGCAAGTTAGTTTAAAATCAATTACAAAATTCGACCAGGACACACATACTAGAAAGCGAGTTAATAAAAATACATGGTAATCTGGGGGCCCCTGTTTGATCGCAGAGCCACGAAATTGTATACGTCAACGGAGCTCAACCCGTGCTATCGACAGTTGGTCTTTGTTTGTGTAAGTTCCGGAGTTAAGGGAACTTTGACGAAATCGAGCCCGTCTCTTCGGAGCCCCAGGTTCGAGACTGGATGTAAATTTTCCCCCTATTATGAATTGTCATCCACTTCTGAGATATGGTTCAAATTTCAAGTCTCTAGCTTATCTGGAAGTTAGTTTAAAATCACTTACAAAATTCGACCAGGACACACATACTAGAAAGCGGGTTAATAAAAATACATGGTAATCTGGGGGCCCCTGTTTGATCCCAGAGCCACGAAATTGTATACGTCAACGGAGCTCAACCCGTGCTATCGACAGTTGGTGTTTGTTTGTGTAAATGCGTGTAAGTTCCGGAGTTAAGGGAACTTTGACGATATCGGTCCCGTCTCTTCGGAGCCCCAGGTTCGAGACTGGATGTAAATTTTCCCCCTATTATGCATTGTCATCCACTTCTGAGATATGGTTCAAATTTCACGTCTCTAGCTTATATGGAAGTTAGTTTAAAATCAATTACAAAATTCGACCAGGACACACATACTAGAAAGCGAGTTAATAAAAATACATGGTAATCTGGGGGCCCCTGTTTGATCCCAGAGCCACGAAATTGTATACGTCAACGGAGCTCAACCCGTGCTATCGACAGTTGTTCTTTGTTTGTGTAAATGCGTGTAAGTTCCGGAGTTAAGGGAACTTTGACGAAATCGGCCCGTCTCTTCGGAGCCCCAGGTTCGAGACTGGATGTAAATTTTCCCCCTATTATGCATTGTCATCCACTTCTGAGATATGGTTCAATTTCACGTCTCTAGCTTATCTGGAAGTTAGTTTAAAATCAATTACAAAATTCGACCAGGACACACATACTAGAAAGCGAGTTAATAAAAATACATGGTAATCTGGGGGCCCCTGTTTGATCCAGAGCCACGAAATTGTATACGTCAACGGAGCTCAATCCGTGCTATCGACAGTTGGTCTTGTTTGTGTAATGCGTGTAAGTTCCGGAGTTAAGGGAACTTTGACGAAATCGGGCCCGTCTCTTCGGAGCCCCAGGTTTGAGACTGGATGTAAATTTCCACCTATTATGCATTGTCATCCACTTCTGAGATATGGTTCAAATTTCAAGTCTCTAGCTTATCTGGAAGTTAGTTTAAAATCAATTACAAAATTCGACCAGGACACACATACTAGAAAGCGAGTTAATAAAAATACATGGTAATCTGGGGGCCCCTGTTTGATCCCAGAGCCACGAAAATGTATACGTCAACGGAGCTCAACCCGTGCTATCGACAGTTGGTCTTTGTTTGTGTAAATGCGTGTAAGTTCCGGAGTTAAGGGAACTTTGACGAAATCGGGCCCGTCTCTTCGGAGCCCCAGGTTCGAGACTGATTAAATACCTGATTCTTTTTAGTCATCTTTTAATTTTAAACATAAACTGTATTTAAAAATTATAAATATATATATGTATTCTTTTATAAGGAAATGTTTTAGTATATAATTTAAAAATAAATAAAATTTGTTCATATTGTTTTGATAAATTTCTTCGAAATGTAATACTGTACATTTGTTGCAAAATTCCAAGTTTCCATATTTTTGAACTGGTTATTTCTTTATTAAATAAATATCGTACAGAAACAAATGCGGAACAAACAAATTATTATATATGAACCTAAAAGATAAAGAAAACATAAAAACATTAATTTCCTTAAAAAGTTAAGAAAGAAATTTAATTTTTGGCGATAAAAACAAAATTTTATAACCGGTTAATGCTTTAAACCACAATGTTGCATACTGTCGCTTTAATATTTTTTTTTATGGGTAGTAAATCAGAAGGAGGAATTTGTGCATCTTTACGTATACGAAATGACGATCGAGAGCATTGTATTTAAAAGACTCATCTTCAAGGGAACTTTGTCTTAGTAAGGATTTTTTAGTTATTTTGTTTGTAGTTAAGTTCTAGAAAGTAAATCTTAGTAACTTTTTTTTCTCTATCTCTATGAGTATATAAAAAAATATATGTTTTTACTTTCAATACAAATCACAATCAATTTAAATACATTGCAAGAATTTGACGAAAACTTTCAAAAATTTGCTTCGAAATATAAAAACACGTGGCAGACATTAAAGTAATGTCAAAAAATATCAACTTCTAATGAAAAAATATTTTATCCCACTATCATGTAGAAGAAAAATTAATCTGCTTAAAGAAAGTGCCTTTGAAAATAGACACAAATTTGGAAAATTTTGCACTCGTATATTTTTATAACATTTTAAAAGCAAAAAAAAAAAAAAAAAAAAGGATGTAAAATTCAACATGGCAACCTTGAAAATTTCCTTTAGGAATGTGTTAACCACCGGTATACCGAATATCGGTATTTTGAGCCATTTGTACAATTTTGTAATACCGGTATTCACAACTTTAAATACCGGTTTTTCGGTATTTACTATAATTTCCTTAAATTGTCTCCACTACATGTTCAGGGATCGGCACCGTAGTAAAATAGAATAGTTTTTGTTTTTATGTCTCCCTAACGGCTGAAATTAATTAGACTGAGAATATAAAAATGCATTGTACAATCAAGAGAAGTGATAAAATATCTGAATCATCCAAGGAGGCAGTCCAGAGTTATCCTATCACAGCTCAGAGCGATACTGCACACGCGCAGGATTTGTAATCTGATATTCGTATCTGCGAAAACAAGGTTGTAGTTGTGAAGAACTGCGTAATATTTCGATATTTTTTTTTAAATTGGAGAGTTTGTTATTCACATTGCAATTGCTTATCATACTTCTTTTTACGTATCATCATAATTTTAAAAGTGAAAATGAAAAAGAAAAAAAAAGAGACTAACCAATTCAAATTTGATCAAGTTTATAGTAAAATTTCTTAAAATTTTTTACCCACAAACCGCATCTACATTCAGAAGAATTCGGTGCAGTTATCGAAGATGATTATGCCACACTAATGTCGATTGTGAAAAGAAATTGTCTCTTGAACAAAAATTAGAATTAGCGATAAGTAAAAAACTTTCAATAAACCAAAATACAATACAGAAAGCAGCTATATCCAAAACCATCCGACAAGAAATCGATTTTTTTTGAAAATGAGAAATTTAGAGGTAAAAATTTGGAAAAAGTATATCTGCTGACAATACTACCAACTAGCGTTGATGCATCTGGTAATCTATGCACATAATTATGTTCCAGGCTTAATAACAGTAAAATAATTGCATTATGCTTTTTAAGATAACATTTCAAAAATTTATTAATTGTACCACAGGCTAAATAGTGATATTTACACTTTTGTGTGATTTAAATAAATAAGATGTTCCTCTACTTTTTTTGTGATTTTGTATATACTGTTATAATTTAAAAATTACAAATGAATTTTTTGTGATAATTACATTTTCTACTAAAACTGGCAAATAAAACAAAGTGACACCAGTATTTTCTTTATTCCTAAAATTTCTACTAACGGTATTAAGGCTCCCGGTGACACGCCACCACGAAAACCCGAGTGTAATGTTAATCCTATGGAGTTTCTTATAATTCAATTTACGTCTAAGGTATTGCTTTTAACTGTATGAAACAAAATGCATCCTAAAGATTAAAAAAAAAATTAATTTTTCTCTTGATTTCGATTTTTTTAAAAAAAATTCTAAATATTTTTAAATATTTATTAAAAGCTTGAAAATTTACATTTAGTGCGTTGAAACGATCATAAAAATATTTTCAATTATCGGATAAAAAAAGTTTTTCAGTGGAAATCCTTTATTTTTTATGCTCTTTCAAACGCATATACTTTAAAAATTTTAAACTAATTTATTTGCGAGTAATTAAATAAGTCAGCATTGCATATTTGGAATGAGGGGAAAGTAAACTTGTAACTCCGCCTTCTTGCGGAAGGATACATGAAATTTTCCCTGCGTTCCCTTGGTGAAAGGTGGTAATTTATGACTCTTCGGTGGATTGTGTAACAGAGATGTCCCCCCCCCCAAAATGGGTCTTGTTTTCTAAGAATCTATTGGCATTCAAGAGATACTATTTACAATTACATCATTCTTAGGAAAGTTTGAGTCTGTGCTTGAAAATAGCTACAAATACGTTTTGTACAAAAAGCTATCCTCTGTTTTTTATTCCACCTTTCTCAAAGTTATATTTTATTAATAATTAAAATGAACAATTAATATTCATTAAATGCACTTGAATCGTCAGGATAAAGTGAATCAGTTTTCGCATTCTTTTCTTACATATCTCCAAAATTGAAATTCATGTGTTTTTTTCCAAGTTTAAGTTATTTGAATATCAACTGTTTTAAAACTTATTTTGCACAGTTTATTTCAGTTATTAAATAAAATGGATCATCGTCGCAGCTTCAAAAAAAAAAAAATTATTTCTTTCGGCTAAACGAAAAAAGAATACAGGACAGAATTTGAGGAATTGGAACAAAGAGTGAGTATTTATTTTTTCTATATTCTTGTTCCGCTGTTCATTTCAAATATTGTGAAAGTTTCCACATGCTAAATGGATTTATTGATCATCGCATTTTAAATAAGATTCAAATATTCCGAAGATGAAATACCATTGATCTATATGACGTTGATTTAAAATAAATCAGAAAGTTTTCCATAATTTTAAGAATATTTTTAGTAACATTAATAGTTTCTTCTTAAAACATATACATTTCAATCAATTTTACTATTGCACTGATGTTTTAATTTCCTTCACTGAAAATTCAACTTAGAAATAGCATTGCATAATTTTTTTTTTTTAAATTTCTGTCTGGAAAGTAGTATTTACATTTTGCATTTTCATTTATACATGTGTTTTATATATTATTCAAGATAACTCATCAATGTTTTTTTTTCAGAATGAATTCTAAGCGAATGCGCTATGAAGAATGCACCCCTGCGAGTACAAATACTTGTGCAAAAATATGCCTTCCTGGTACATCAAATTCGGGTATAACAGAACCGCATTTATTGAATGGAAGAAGAATTGTGAATATTTCATATTTCATGAACCAAATTCAAAATATCAACAATCATAGTCCTTTTGAATGTTCATTTTCAAATATGAAAGTAATGTCCGAAGTGAGGAAAGGCTTGAATTCTGGCATAAGCATGAAATGTGAAATGTGCAACTTTCAAGAAATAATTTGGACTGAAGATCCGCACAACGAAGAAATGCCGGTAAATACTGCTGCTGTGTCTGATATTATGAAAATTGGTGGAGGTTTTGCAAATTTGGAAGAATTTTTATCCACGTTAGATATTCCTCCACTAAGCTCTAAAACATATCAAAAAGAACACAATACCATTGCTACAGCTTGGGAGAAAGTTGCTGAAAGAGAAATGTACTCTGCAGCTATGGAAGAAAAGCAATTAGCAGTTCAGGCTGGCGAAATAGGACCAGATGGATTTCCTACGTTGACAGTTGTTGTGGATGGTTGTTGGGCAAAGCGATCATATAGGAACAATTATTCATCTTTGTCCGGAGCGGTAAGTTTCAAGGAATCTCTTGCTTGTTTCATTCGTTGCCATTTATTTAACTCATGTGTTTGAAAAAAATTTGTTACTTATCCAATTTTTCTTTTGTGATTTCAGGCTGCAATTGTGGGATTTCGAACAAAAAAAGTTATATACATGGGTGTCCGAAACAGATACTGTATGGTCTGCTCTAGAGCAGCAGCTGCGAACGAACAGGCTGGCAGGCATTGCTGTAGTAAAAATTGGCACGGTAGCTCCTCAAGCATGGAAGCAAACATTATTCAAGAAGGATTTATGAATAGTGTTGCAATGTATGGAATTAAATATACTAAAATTATTGGAGATGGAGATAGTAATGTATACAAGACAATTTTAGATTCAAGGCCCTATGATGCACTGCAGGTTGAAAAATTAGAATGTAAAAATCACTTATTTAGAAATTTTTGCTTAAAATTAAAAGATCTAGTAAAGGACAGCAAAGTAGGACCAATCATTTTAACAAAATGTTTAGGAAAAAATATTCTTCGTTTGAGAAAATTTATATTCTTAGTAATTGCGTCTATTGCAAAAAATAAGAATCTGAACAACTACTCCATCCTCCAAAAACAAATTTTAAATGCTCCATACCATATATTTGGAGATCACACTAAATGTCTTGATTGTCTTTGCGATGATGACAAAAAAGAAAAAAACTGGATTCCAGATTTATTAGAATCTGGACTCATGTACAAAGTAATGCATGTTGTGAGTAATTTGGCTGATAACAGCAAAAGTTTGCTATTTTCAGCAAATAATAACTGTGTTGAGCAATTTAATTCCATCGTGGCAAAATTTATTGGAGGGAAGAGAATATAAATTTTTGTTTACGAGGAAGTTATCTTGCTCGATGTAGTGGAGCTGTGATTTCACATAATGCCAGATCTTTTATGTCTAGTGTGCATAAAAATATGTATAACACAAGTCCTGGAAATTTTGTGAAATCAATCGAAAGAAAAAGAGAAAACGACATATTGAGGCGAAAGAGGAAGACTTCACGACGTCGGTGTAGGAAAAGTCTTTTCCTGGACAAAAAATCCAACAAAAATTATGGTGTTAGTGCTCAAAAACCAGATCTGTCGGAGAGCACTTTTTCCCCCAAAAAAGAATGGCTTCTTTCTACTCTTCGTCTATCAGATGAAGAAATGAAAGATATCGAAAGGAAAACTATAAACCAAAGAAATGGAAAGAAGAGCTTTCCTTTATGGAAAGAAGAGCGCCGAAAGCGACTGACAGCTTCGGATTTCGGCGCAATTTGTAAAAAACTTCCCCACACGAGTTGTGAAGGAATAATTAAAAAAAAGCTTTATTCGCATTTCCGGTCCTCAGAAATGGAATATGGAGAGAGTCATGAAGGGGAGGCGTTGAAAAGCTTAGAAAACGCTTTGGGTTTGAAAATTCGTCCCTGCGGACTTTTCATACATCCAAAACTGCAGTACTTAGCAGCCACTCCTGATGGTTTAGTTGATGATGGAATTGTGGAGGTGAAATGTCCCGCTTCTTGCCAAGACATTACTCCTAATCAAGCAATAAGTTTGAAAAAATTTCTTTTTTGGAAAATTGATAGATTTGGCCAAATACACGTAAATACAAATCACGATTACTTTTACCAAGTACAGGGACAATTGCAAGTAACAGAAAAAGAATACTGCTTTTTTGTAATGTGGACAAAAAAAGGATGTAAAATGGAAAAAATATTCAGGGACAATGATTTTTGGCGTGATAAAATGTTAAAAAAGTTGGAACCTTTTTATTTTAGTTGCTTATTGCC
This sequence comes from Trichonephila clavata, assembly GCA_019973975.1. Classification (NCBI taxonomy): domain Eukaryota; kingdom Metazoa; phylum Arthropoda; class Arachnida; order Araneae; family Nephilidae; genus Trichonephila; species Trichonephila clavata. The sequence continues at coordinate 10,199 of BMAO01026529.1, forward strand.
AGAACTTACAGATCCAAGGTATCCCAGATCGATGCCGATACGCAACCCGGCTTCGATTTTGGAGGCACAGGAAATAAAAAAAAAAGGGAAAAACCTTGTAAATACATCTTTTTGCTGGATTAAATAAATTGACGCAATGAACTATTACTGCTAATTAGGTAATGTAAATATATATGTAAATACGTTGCATCATGAATATATATAATGAAATCATAAAAAAGAATTTTTTTTTGTTTTATCAGTTTTTTATTGTTTTGTATTAGTTATATTTTCAAAACACAATATAAAGTTTCATATCTTCAATAAATGCAAGATTAAAAAAAAAACTACAGATAAAAAATTGATTCTTTTAAAGTATATACTGTGTTGGTACCCTTAAAATTTTAAAAATTTAGCCAAGTTATTAAAAACTGCCATATGAATTTTTAATATTGTAATATAAGTGTATACGTAATCAATCTTTAAAAATAATTTTTTACGTAAACACTTTTGTTACGTACTGTGGAGTGACACGTGGAACAGAGTCCTCGCCCCTCACTCTGGAAACTGTGCTTTAAATATAATATTTAATGCACAGGCAAATGGTTCCACAATTTTAAAATTCAAGCCCAGCACCACTGAAGACCCACCATGTAGGGGAGCGATGCACGTTAAATTTGTGGAGAGCTCAAACGTCCTTCCGTTGGTGTGGTGTGGTAGTTAGAAGATGAGGTGCTGTCTCAGGTGTCATACATGGTTAAATGCTGATTTAAATTATTTTTATTGTTATTTATGAAATATATTGCTGGTTTCTGTTTGTGATATTAAAGATATCACATTAGTGTGATCAATAAGAAAAATATTTAGTATGATTGGGGGGGGGGGAGGTAATTGAAATTGAAATCTCGAAAACAATAGCTTTAAAACGAAAACTATGGCAAATATAGCTTCCTTTACCACAGTATCATTTGATTTTTTGTAATTGAATTTATATTAGAAATTCCAACACTAAAACTATTCTTCCATAAAATTGTGTGGGCCCCAAAACCACTTTATCAGTGGCGTAGCTAGGTATCCAAAAGCCTTGGTGGGGAAAAAAATAAAGAGAATATTGGTTGAGTTTTATTAAGTAAAAATATATTAGTATTTTAGATATACAAATTTACTTTCAAGTCAGCCCTGTGTCAAGCTCTGCAGAATATAGGAAAGAAAAGCTACATACTACTTACATATATGCCTATGAATTTCCTTGTGAATTTAGTGATAACCCAGCTTTGATTTGACACGTGATAGACAGGAAATGATAAAAAAAATATGCATAAACAAGAAAATATAATACAAAATTATTATAATTATTTAAAATAAAACACACGAAAAAACAGAGGAGGGGGTCAAAGTTACATCAGTCTGTTGCAGATACCAGATTGCGAAATATTGAAACAGGAAAATAGCTTATTATGAATCATAATGTTATAAAAAATAAAATTACCAAGAAGAAATAGCTGTTGCCATAATTACAGCTATGTAACAATCTTTTATATTTATATATCAATTATGAGAGAAATTATCGCTAGTTCGACTTGTCTGGTGTTCAAGGCGCGAGGGCCTCCTGAGCTCAAGGGACCCGGTGCACGGCACCACCTAGCCCATTGGTAGTTACGCCACTGTACTTTATTAAATTTATATAAGATTTTTTTTTGTTACATGTCTTAAAACGTTTTTAAATAAAATTATTGAACTGAATCGGAAACAAAGAACTGCTCTCTCTCTAAAATATTTCAGGAATGAGAAAAATTTAAATCACATTACACTATTCATTCCATTATTTTTATAAATTTCTCTTTTTATTAAACTGTTTAAAAAAGGATTTTGATGCAATTTAATATTGAGGAATATCACACAAAATTGTTTTGAATGTACAGAAATATACATATAAAGGTTTTTGCCTTAACTAAAACTTATATTTTTATAAAATTAATTACTTTACAAAATTCGGAATATTCCTTATTTCGTACTCATTGAAGATATTTAATTATCGTTGTAGATCTAACAAATGAAAAACTAATGTTCCTCAGACAGAAAAGAAACAGCGTAAAAAAAAGCAGTTTCCTTGTATAACTAGAATGTCGGGCAGCAATTTTCATGTACCATGGGATGGGCAGTAAAAGAGGGGTCAGTTGTCATATGAATAGTCACAGCTGCTTGTAAACTGGACCCTCCTAGAACAAAAATAGAAGGCGAAAGAGAGGGGAGAGGGTTTCCTGTCTCGAGTTCCGATTACACTTAGATTGCCTCTCTCAACTGTTGTAGAAGAGGCTTGTAAAATTCTGTGACGTCCTTTTCTTTCATCATGACAGCTGTCAGAACATAATCATCAGAAAATGGGATAAAGTAAATGCAAATTTGGAAAAATAATAGCTTGAAAAAAATGTTTATTTCAAAGTACAAGTCAAAGTTTGTACTCCTGTTACTCCATCGCGCTGCCTATTGCTAGAGTTAGACATATTTGATCCTTGCATTATTATTATAAATTATCAATGCTTGTATAGATGAAAAATAATGAAATCAATAATAATTCATTCCGTTTTAAATTTGCATTCCAATAAATGTCTGTGATGGGTCTAAATATAATATAAAGGTACATAATTTTTGTTTACAGCCCGCAGGATTATAATGTTTTTCCGAAGTGGCCCGCAAGGTCATTTGAGTTGGCCATCCCTCTTCTAAGCCAAGATCGGATAGCGAGAATGACACTTGAGTTTACAGTTTCTTTGTATTCTTCATGACCTTTATTGAACTTGGGAATCTCGCGTCTTTAGTCATTATGGTATATAATCCTCCACGGTTTTAAATGCTGATTTAAATTCTTTTTATTGTTTTTTATAAAATATATTGCTGTTTTTGTTTGTGATATTAAAAATATAACATTAGTGTGATAAATAAAAAAATATTTAGTATGATTGGTGAAAAAAGTTAATTGAAATTAAAATCTGGAATACAATAACTTCAAAACGATTTTGTAATTTGCCGAGACGGGTAAATCCAAAGCAGAATGTATGCGAGATTTTAGACAAAAGAAACGGGAGAAAAAAAATAAAAAACTGAAGGAGAACAGTCGAAAAGAATTGCACAAAATTCAACTTCACGCAGCAGGGATTTTTTTTTTTGTTGCAACGAACACAAATCTCTCAGAAACAAACGGCCGAACCAATTACTGCTTTACCAAATCTGTTTGTCAGTCAGGTAACTTTACGATTGTCCGCTCATAGCTTTTTTGAGTGATGAGCTCAAGCTCGAAATGACAACAAACCGAAATATATCGACAGCTAATAGTGGTACTGTTATTGACATTGTTTTTCAAAGGTTATTAAATTCTTTAAAATCTCAAGTATATGTACCATATTTTAGTCATCATAAGTCTATGGTGTGTGTCTTCCCCAAATTGAACAAGAATATTTATTTTTGATAAAAAATTACATGACTCTTTGTGTTAATTAAATAAAATTTTCATTAAAGATAAAATTATTCGATAGAAAATTATTTCCAATCATACCCGATTAATTTTTTTCAGGATTTATGTTACTATTGCGTATTTACCAGGATAACATGTCAGATGTTACACATCATATGCGACTACTGTAAGACTCGTTCCTTTTTTTTGTAACTGAATTTATATTAGAAATTCCAACACTAAAACTGTTCTTCCAAAAAACTGAGTGGGTTCCAAAACCAATACTCAGTATACTTTATCAGTGGCGTAGCTAGGTATCCAAAGGTCTTGGTGCAAAAAAAGAGAGAATATTGGTGGAGTTTTATTAATTAAAAATATATTAGAGTATTTTATATATATACATATACAAAGCTGATTCACATCAACCCTGTGTCAAGCTCTGCAGAACATAGGAAAGCAAAGCTACAAACTACTTACATGTATGCATATGAGTTTTCTTGTGAATTTAGTGATTACCCAGGTTCGATTTGACATGTGATAGATAGGAAATGATAAAAAGAATATGCACAAACAAGAAAATATAATACAAAATTATCATAATTATTTAAAATAAAACACACGAAAAAACAGAGGAGGGGGTCAAAGTTACATCAGTCTGTTGCAGATACCAGATTGCGAAACATTAAAACAGGAAAATAGCTTATTATGAATCATATTGTTATAAAAAATAAAATGACCAAGAAGAAATAGCTCCCTGTGTAGATTTTTTTTAGATGTATGGTAAGACATTTCATGGAACTTGATGTTTATTTTCAAGTAAAAATTAGAAAAATGAAAAATAATATAAACTTTTTTTAATACGTAAAATTCGCAACACAATATAAACAAAGGAAAAGAATTTAGGGGAATTCCTTACAAGTTTGAAATTACTTTCAACGGAGTTGCCATGATTATTGCTATGTAACAATCTTTTATATTTATATCTCAATTATGGGAGAAATTATCGCTAGTTCGACTTGCCTGGTGGTCAAGGCGCGAGGGTCCCCTGAGCTCAAGGGCCTCTGTGCACGGCACCACCTAGCCCATTGGTAGTTACGCCACTGTACTTTATTAAATTTATATAAGATTTTTTTTGTTACATGTCTTAAACCGTTTTTAAATAAAATTATTGAACTGAATCGGAAATAAAGAACTGACCTGAAATATTTCAGGAAAGAGAATAATTTAAATCGCATTACACTATTCATTCAATTAATTTATAAATTTCTCTTGTCGTTAAACTGTTTAAAAAAGGATTTTGATGCAATTTAATATTGAAGAATAGCACAGAAAATTGTTTTGAATGTACAGAAATATATATATATATATATAAAGGTTTCTGCCTTCACTAAAACTTATATTTTTATAAAATTCAAATGAAAAACTGATGTTTCTCAAAACAGAAATGAAACAGCTTAAAAAAAAGCAGTTTTTTTGTATAACTAGAATGTCAGGCACAGTTTTCATGTAATTGAAAACTGCCATGGGGTGGGCAGTAAAAGAGGGGTCAGTTGGTTGTAAACTGGACCCTCCAAGAACAAAAATAGAAGGCGAAAGAGAGGGGGGGGGAGTTTCCTGTCTCGAGCTCCCTTTGCACTTAGAATCCCTCTCTCAACTGTTGTAGAAGAGGCTTGTATGATTCTGTGACGTCATTTTCTTTCATCATGATAGCTGTCAGAACATAATCATCAGAATATGGGATCAAGTAAATGCAAATTTGGAAAAATAATAGCTTGAAAAAAAATGTTTATTTCAAAGTCAAGAAAATATTGAAAATTAAGAAAAAAAGGCATATAATTTATCTTTTATGAAGGAACTATTTACCTCCGATCATTAAGACCAGTACTCATGAGTACTTGGCCCTTCCTATAGAAACGCCCATTCACCCCTCCCTTCATCGTTTTAGAGTTGGAATTTCTGTCTACGGGACCCTTAAGATCTAAAAAGTACCGAATACCGGTATTGAACTTTTGGTCTGATATTGCAATCCTTCCTTCCTTCCTAAAGAAAGTTGAGACTAAAGATCGTCTGTATGACGGTGACAGAAAAGGCGTGGCGATAACAAAGTCGTTTTCCGAATAGACTCACATGTGTTATGCCCTAGGCATGAGGAAAGAATAGCCGGTACGTTTTTGGGAGATACAATGTCCCATCTTGACAACTTGGTCCCCATACGTTATTCTTGACGAGTATTGTTGGGGGAGAGTTCTACTAATGAGCCGATGTCACAATATACATCCGCGGTGGGCATTACGTTGATCGCGATCGACCGGTGGACTGCCAAGACAATTTGGAGTGACCGCCTTAAAATTAGCCGTTAGTAATTGTATACGGAAGTATTCAAGATTGGCTGACAGTACGCAGACTAAGTTTTCTACTGACTATAATTAAGAAGACCTAACTTTAGATGAAAATGTTTTATTTTTTAATGTATCTTGAATTGTTTGATTATAAATGCATCATTAGATATTATATTTGTGGCAGTTATTATTATGTTTGTATTTTGCGTTTTGCTTTAAGGGTGGTATAAAAAAGGTGATTTTTTTTTTATTTACACAGGTAACTACATATTCCGTCTTTATTATTAAGTTATATTAAATAATATTGATTTTTTCCTTACCTCACCACACCTACGATCTTGGGCAGTGAGCGCACTTGTGAATTTTCAAAGAGGGCGCGGTGCGGTGGTCCAGGATCGAATGTCTACTATTCTCATATCCTACCCCAAAAGGCTGTCAGACATATTTTTGTTTTTAATTTGTAGATTGACGGGAACAAAGAACAGTAAGAAAAAAATTATAGAATAAATAATTAGCATTAATAAATAAAAAATTATAACAAATATTTAATTAAATTTTACTTACTATTTACATGGGATTATAATCGATCGAAGAAGATCTTGAGCTATGGAGGAGGCTCCGAACCCAAGGACCCTCTCCCACCTTTGTGTTGCCACTGATACTGGGTGGATCACAACACCTTAAAATAATTAGAAGTAGCCCATATCCTGGAAAAGTCTGCCCACTGCTGATATACATCAACTAGAAAAACAATATAAAATCAAACGATAAAGTAATATACAGCATTCGATTCAATAAAAGTGAATCGGACAAATAATTGTCGTTGCCACTATTCCAAATGAAGTGATTAATTATTTCGTCTTTTAACTATTTAAAGTTTAATTCAAATTGGGAAGATTCCCATTTATAAGAATTATTATTACCAGGAATCTATGGCACGTGTTGCCACAAGCTCAATATATACACAACACAAGCCAAAAATTTTTACTTGATAAATGAGCTTATTGAGAAGAACTTGACTACAAAAAACTCATTTAGATTATAATGTTAGTCAAAAATATTTAATTACGAATCAAAGGATGACATCTCATTTTTGTTTATAGAACAAGTTCTACTTTTCAAGGATCATTCAGCTTCATGTTAAAAAAAAAATCAAAACTCTTGTTTGTATAATTTAATAAAAATAACTTAGTGTCTTTAAAAAATCTGAAGCAGTGAAAAAATAAATAAAAAAAATGTTATTTCATCTGAGAAACATCGCATAATTAATTTTTCTTCAGGAAGAAAAATTAATCATTTTAATGGAATAAATTTATGAACCCTTGCTTGTATTCAATTCTCCTTCCTTGTAGAAAAACAAATTTTCACACCTTCCATTTCAATGGTACTTCCTGAAGTAAAAAAAATAAACAAAATAAATTCCCTTGTCGCAATAGCAGAAAAGTTGCATAGTGATAAATTAAATCTGTATCACAAACAAAAAATCTAGAAAAATGTTAGAATGTCGTGAAAGCGTAATTAAATGGAAAACACATCCCAATTACAGAGACAAATGCTTCATTTTGTTTCCAAAGTGATTGTTCTTTGGTAACTTAAAATGTTTGCTGGGAATGAATACTTCTTTATTTAACTTTTCAGTTTGCTTTAGTAATAATTAATGAAAATTGTTTTTGCAATGCTGTTTCCTGAAGAACAATGAAAAAAAAATTAATAAACTTAAATGCCAAAGAGAGATTGTAATTGTTTTTGAGAAATAACTCTTGGCCATTTATGCTTTTATAAAAAAGTAATTATAATTAGTGACAAACAACTTAAGCAAAATTAAATTTTCCTCAAGTGAAAAAACCTTAAGGACACCTAAAATTAACTTTTTTTATGTTGGTTTAATCGTCATGAAATTACGTAAAAAGTTCTTAATTGTGTTTATAATAAAAAAAATTAAAAAAGAATCTTAAGTAATGCAGTTGTGCAAAGTGTTGGATGTTTCTTTTTTATTTCTAATGGACTGTGGTTTGGTGTTTTATCATTGCAGGCCTAGTACATTCCCATAGCTGGTATCTCTTTTTAGTGCGGCACCATATAGGTGGATACCAATCACCGCAGGTAGCCTTATGTGCAGAAAGCCTGCCCCATGGCTGCCGGTTCGTTGTAAGTTCCGGGTTGGAATCAACAAGTCTCTGTTAGTTAAGAATTATCAGTACAGTTTAAGTTACACAAGGACAATTACTATATTTAAGAAAAACTAAGGATTCAGAACACAGACGGTTATGAAAAACAACATATTTCTTCCTTCAACTGGTCTGTACTAAAATTTAATGGTCACTTGTGGTCGCTTCTGCTGCTTGGGATAGTCAGTTTCAGTTATTTTCAAGAGGAGCTGTTACAGTTAATATTTTTTTCATTATTTTTATGTACACTTAATTTGCACACATTTATTAGAGATTAAATGTAATTCTTTCATGAGATTTCTTTTAATATGTATTTAAAAAAATAATTTGAAATGAATTCTAAATTTATAATTGCAAAAGAGGAGCACATTTAATCTTTTCAATGTATTTATTTTTTTGAAAATATTAAATTTTTCTTGAATGTATAAATATGAAATAATTTTTTGTAAATACATAAAAAATACCATGCTGTACTTTTTCAAATTTCACTTCATGTTAGTTTAGGTTCTCAAGTGAAACCTAAGCTATTAGAAAACTTTTCACCACAAAAAATCGTTTTGAGGTAAATAAAAGTAGCTTAGTTATGAAGACCAATTGAAAAAACATGGAAACCTTTGATGAAAAAGTTGCATTTAGTGGCGTATATATAGTCTAAGTAGAAGAACTATTATTGCTGATGAAAGATAATTGCTAGGCTACTTTTTTAAAAATATTCTTTTTTCAGTTAACGATGATTTTTTTCTCATTCTTTTTTCTAAAGGAAAAAAAATTGTAATTCCTGAATTACGATATTACATACACAAAAATATGATTGGCTGTACATTTTTAATAATTGAAATCAGAAAATGACATTTTTTTAAAAAAATTACGCAAAATTTTAATAGCATATATAACTCATAAAAAGTTCAAATATATTTTTTAAATTCCAGATTTTTAAAACGTAAGCGAAGTTATTGCAGAAAAAAGAGAATTGGATGTAAAAGAAAGAAAAAAATATGAAAACAGTTTTTCTTAGACTTTTATAAATAATAAAAGTCAACAAAAATAATAGTGTGTTAAAAATAAAAAAAAATGTGAGAACAATTTCGTATTGTGCTTTGAATGAAAAACTTAGTAAATCATAAGAAAGTATGCTGTCAAATGTGTTAATTTCGTAATATATTTAAATTTATAATGCTAAATTGCGCATGGAAAAAAATAAAAAAATGTAGTAGCAATTCGATCAAAATATTGCTTCAAACATATAGTACAAGTGAGTAAATAAATATTTGGTAAGTTCTACAATAAAAAGTTATTTCAGATTAGAAGTTTTATTTGAAAAAAAAAAAAAAAAAACTTAAATTTCAATTATATTTTTTTTATGGATTAACTTTCAAATGAGTTTTGAATTCTTTCTTTCTCTTTTTTTTAATTCTTACTATTAGCTCATTCTCTCCCTATATATATATATATATATATATATATATATAGTAACATAAAATGAAAGAAATACATGGCATAATAAAATTGATAATACAAAATAATATCACTAACAAAGCTAGAAGATTCAAACCAGATTTAAAGAAACACACTTTAAAAATAATGGAAGAGTCTATTATAGAAGAATTAACTAAGCGTATGTATAATATGGAACAGAATTAGAACTTTAAAATGTAAGAAGCCAAAAGAGTCAATAGACTAAAATGAAGAACTGTTATGATTTCTAAAGCTGTTGCTGAATTAGGACCAGCAAAATTAGGGTTAAATATATTTTATGGATCCTACCTTCCCTTGTTCAGCAGAAATTTTATACATAACAGGAAAACATACAAATATTGAAAAGTTAGGCCTAAAACCAACCACGTGTAATTAGCAACCAAAAGAAAAATAAAATAAAAATAATAGAAAATATGAAAGGAAATGAATCCTAACAAAATACAAATAAAAATAATTTTGAAAAGGAATAATGAAGCAAAAACTTACATGAAAAAATGCAAATAACCGGAGAGCGGGAAAAACTGTACGTACGAGAACAATACGCTAAACATATATATATAAAGGAAAAAGCGACTCAACTCACTGGCTGACAGACTAATCACGATATCTCCGGAACTATTTAACCTACAGATTTGAAATTTGGTAGACATGTTCCTTTTATGTAGTAGAGATCAGCTAAGAACGGATTTTGCGAAATTCGAATCGCAAGAAGCGTTACGGGGGTTAAGGGGCGTTATAAATAATTGTTTCCATTTTTAAACTACATGACGTACAATCTTGAAATTAGGTAAACAGTTTCCTTTTACAGAGTAGAGATCCCCTACAAATTGAGTTCGGTGAAAATTGACCCCCAAGTGGCGTTGCGGGGGCTTAGGGGCCGTTACAGATAATTATTTCCATTTTTAAGCTATGAGACGCAAAGACTTTATATTTGATAAAAATATTCCTTTCATAGAGTAGATATCAGCTACAAGATGGGTTTTGGGAAAATAGTCTCCCAAGTAGCGTTGCGGGGGATTAAGGGGCGTGATAGTTAAATATTTTCATTTTTGAACTACTTGACCCACCAGCTTGAAAATTGGTAGGCATGTTTCTTTCATGGAGTAAATATCCGTTACAAAATGGGTTTTGGAAAAATTGACACCAAGGGGTGTAGCGGGGACGGGTTAAGGGGTGATATAAATAATTATTCCAACTTTTAAACTATAAGACGTATAGTCTTGAAATTTGGTAAGCGGATTCCTCTTATAAGGGGTAGATATAAGCTATACAAAATGGGTTTCGTGAAAATCGAAACCTAAGTGGCGTTGCGGAGCTTAAGAGGCGTTACAGATAATTATTTTCTTTTTTAAACTACTGGTCGTATAGTCTTGAAATATGATAATCAGAAGCCTTTCATGGATTAAAGATCTATGTTTTCTGAAAATCGACCCATAGATAGTGTTGCGGGGACTCAAGGGGCGTTATAGGTATTTTTTTTCCATTTTTAATTTATTAGACGCAAAGTCTTCAAATTCGGTACGCAGATTCCTTTCATAGAGTACAGTTCCCCTACAAAATGGGTTTTGTGAAAACAGATCCCCAATTTTCGTTGTGGGGGCTCAAGGGGCGTTAAAGATAATTATCCCCATTTTTAAACTATTAAGCGTGCAGTCTTGAAATTTGATAAGCAGATTTCTTTCGTAGAGTAGGAATTTGAAGGAAATCAACTCTTTGGGGAGCAAGTGGTTACTGGGGCGTATTGACAAAAAAAATCCTTTTTGCGAACTACAAGGACTATAATAATGGAATTTGGTTTGCATTTTTCTTTTGTTGAATTGAAATCCGCTAAGAATGGTTATTTTGGAAAACGACTCTCAACGGGATTACAGGGAGGAAGGGGGGGGGGGGGAAGGAATAGTAAAAATTTCGTTTTTTCCCCCTGTTAGATTTAGACTTTAAATTTGGCTTGCATGTTCATTTTCCAGAGTAGAGATCCACCGAAAAATGGTTTTGCGGGAATCCACTTGGTTATAGGGGTACGAAAGCGCAAACATCATTCTATACTTAAATTTTACAAAATACAAATTAAAGAAGTTCTGCCCCTTCTTTTTTTATCAAGAGACGACAAGTATATTTTTAATACAATCGAATTACGACTTAGATATCAACAATTTATATCTCTCTCTATATATAAAGGAGAAAAGCGACTCACACTAACTGACTGACTGACTAATCACGATATCTCCAGAACTATTCAACTTACAGATTTGAAATTTGGTAGATATGTTCCTTTCATAGAGTAGAGATTCGCTAAGAACGGATTTTGCGAAATTCGAACCGCAAGGGGCGTTACGGGGGTTGAGGGGCGTTATAAGTAATTGTTCCCATTTTTAAACTATTCAACGTACAATCTTGAAATTGGGTAAGCAGATTTCTTTCATAGAGTAGAGATCTGCTACAAAATGAGTTTGGTGAAAGTCAACCCCCAAGTGACATTGCGGGGGCTTAGGGGTGTTATAGATAATTATTTGCATTTTTAAACTATTTAACGCACTGTCTTTAAATTTGATATATAGATTCCTTTCATAGAGTAGAGATCAGATACAAGATGGTTTTTGGGGGAAAATAGCCCCCAAGTGGTGTTGCGGGGGGGGAGAGTTAAGGGGCGTAATAGATAAATATTTTCGTTTTTAAACTACTTGAACAACCTGCTTGAAAATTGGTACACATGTTTCTTTCATGGAGTAAATATCCACTACAAAATGGTTTTTAGGAAAAATGACCCACAAGGGGTGTTAAAGGGAGATATAAATAATTATTCCAATTTTTAACTATTAGTTGCACAGTCTTGAAATTTGGTACGGAAATTCCTCTCATAGAATAGAGATACGCCACAAAATGCTTTTCGTGAAAATAGATACCCAAATGGCATTGAGGGGGCGTATATGTTTCAATACAATCAAATTCTTAATACCAGGACTTAAATATCAATAATTTATTCATATATATAACCAGCAAAAATTTATAAAACTTCATGAAATACCCAGCGAAGTGGGCGGGTAACAGCTAGTATATATATATATATATATATATATATATCTTGTTCAAAATTTAAAATATTTATAAAATAATTTTTATTCATCCAATCAAGTTCAAATAAACTTTTAAAAACTTGTAGTGTGGATGGCACTTAATCAAATTAATTATCGCTTTTCGACGCCAACTTAGATTCTTCTCCATTGTTGCAACAATGTAACTGCTAAAACAATAACAAAAGTTGGCATCGAAAACAGGTTTTTTTATCTAAACGGGGTGTGCATTATTACAACATTGCAGACAAATCATGCTCTTTTTTCAATTAGTACTATTAGTTTACACACTCTCGCCCTTTTCCTAATTAATATAAAAAGAGATTTTTATATTCGTAACCTTTAACATTAGACTTGCATGATGCAAAATGATTGCAATACTCGTATTTCGTCATCTTTTCCCCTCCAGACACTAAACCTTTTCTATAGACTTAGTACCATCTCTGTCTAGAAGCACAAAATCAGTAGAATCCTGGAAAATCGGGTGTGCATTGTTACAACAATGCAATATATATATATATATATATATATATTATATATATATATATATATATATATATACCTTGTTCAAATTTTCAATCGTTAAAAAATACTTTCTATTCATCCATTCAAAGTAGGAATTGACTTAAAACTTTTTTATATTGCTTGTATAATCTTAGATTTAGTTTTAAAATTCTTTTTTCTTCTTAAAAACCATAAATTTTGAATTTTCTGGAAGAGGTTTTGCATGTTCGAGACACGGTATTTTCAACTGCATATTTCTTGCTCTAAATAAAGAAGAAAAAAAGGTATTTGCTTAAACAAAAAGAAAAGAAAAAAAATCTATACGTGGAAATTTCAAGCCCGGTCTCTCGGAAAGTCATGAAAATTCTCTTACAGCAAGCCGCTGAAGAAATATGAGCATTGTTTGTTTTTTCACACAATATCAAAAAGCCTTTACTTGTCTGTTGTAACAGAAGAAACAAATCAGAATTTGTCTTGATTTTTTTGGATTGCACTGTGTATTCTGAAAAGGATTTTGAATCTAAATCTTTTTAGAAAAATAATACTTTCATTTTCACACGAAATATAGAAGTTTAAATAGGTATTAAAATAATATTTACTTCACATGCAATGATTAAACATTATTTTACGATGATTTTAATAGAAGATACATTTTGTGTAATTAAAGTATTTATGCATGACCACGTCTACTAATGAATTGGAGAATATTTTGAAGAAATCGCGCCTATGTTTTGGGAAGATTTTTCCAAGCTTAGAAAAAAAAGGTTATTTAGCATAAGCATGTACGGGATAAAGTTTTTTCGTTATTTGCTGATGAATGTTGTAATTGGCAGTGGTTTTTGTTTGACGAAAATGGTCAACAGGGGAATACGTAAGTGCTGTGTAATCAGTTAAATTTAAATTATTTATTATCTTATTGGGACTTGATTTTGTAGTATTCTAAGGCAGCTTTTGAACTTCCTTCAAAAAGCGGTTCATGTCACGAGACATGATGCTGGTCGACGAAGAGCTGTTCTTAGACCAAGCCTGGAAGAAATCATATTGAGCATTGTGTTTAATAGACCCGAGTCGAGTGCAAGAGCTGTTGCTCATCACTATAAGTGTGAGTTATTAGATGTTAGTAGAGTGTTAAACGAAAATCGCTTCAGCCTTTCATTTTACGGGTACAAGTTTTGAATACGGCAGACTATCATCTCTGACTGCCAGTGGATGGTTCAGGTATGTGGGCTGCAGTTTGACTTCATAGCTCACGAAGCTGAACAGTTCTGAACAGTTATTGTAAACATTACATTTGTCAACTACGTTTTCAATAAACACTTTGTCTTTCCTTTCGTTTCTTATTTTTTGTGTCTGTGCTTCCCCGCGTCACACTTGCCGCCCATACATTCCTATAAAATAAATGATTGTTGCAATGTCCTGCACCTACTCTTAAAGTTTGTACCATGAATTGTGAACCACCCTGTACATACTATATTAGCATGAATTATTTTTACACGGGTCTTTGGGGACTATCAAGTAAAGACAAAATTAGGTGTGCATGTAAAGTAAGCTTAACGCGAAAAGGCTTAAGGTGAAATATCGGTTGACACGCAATAATACATGAGTTCTGGCAAAATACTATATATTTTCATGCATTTTTTTCTCTTAACACGAAACGAAAATCACTTAACACAAAAAGATTTCCCTTCTAGGAAGGAGCAAAATACAGAAAACACCAAACATTTAATGAAATGTTTGAAAATTTTTCTGTATTATTGGACTGTGTTACTTATCACCGAAACAGTTCGTTACAGAAAATAGTGATAATATGTGTACAGCCCCAATTATGGCAGACAAAGGCATTTTGAAGTTTGTCCAAAGCTCCCAAAATAGCATTGATACATATTCCAACTGATAAACTGAAATGAATAATGCAGCTTCTGTCCCCACGCCATCTGAAATGAAGAACACGCAAAATATGCGCAGTTACTTAGACGCACATTTCAATGGGGGGAATCAATAACAAAATGGATGACATCGAAAATTTTTTTGACAAATTAATGCTAAAAAAGAAAGTATAATGAAAAATATCAGATTATTTTTCAAAAGCCGAATAAATGTTTTGTTTTTCAAGAAAACTTGAAAATTTTGTGTTTAATTTCATTTAGTTCTTGTTCATGTTTTTGTTTCATTGTTTTTTTAAATGTATGTTTATATATATAGGGGATACCGGGGCAAGATGACGACGTTAACAGTTTTTTGTTGTTTATTAATTTATTTTTAAGGGTAGTAAAATCAATTTTACATGAACTGTTAGAGTAGTTCTTTGTAGTATTAAAATATATTACCATTTAATTTTTCCAATAAAAGAATTAAGGATTATTTTATTTTTCATAACCTTAACAAATCGTCATCTTGCCCCAGTACTGGGGCAAATGACTTTTGCCGTGGGGCAAGATGGCGACACTGAAAAAGGTTAAACATATTTTATCTTTTGAATGTGTTAAATGGTTTAACAAATGATAACCGTGTTTTTACGTATTACAAAGTATCAAACTAAGCGTAATGCATTGTAACGTAATGTTGAAGTGTTTAGTTGTGTACCTAACAATAGTCACAAATAAAAATGCCATTTTTATAATTGGAACGTTCCTCATGCCAACACTCTTGGCATTTACAGCACTGGATCCATTCCTCTTCACAAGCAGGACATCTTATAACACCTTCCTTTGAATACAACTGAAATGTTTGGCCTGGATTTTATAGACTTAGGCTTATAGAACAGTTTAAGTTTTTTTACTCTCTTTTTAGCTTCACTAACTTCTTTTCTCTGTTTTTTTTAAAAACTTCCTGTTCTTACTTCTGCTTTACCCTTTGTTCTTACACTTCTTGGATGGGTGTGCTTGTAAGAATGCTAGAGCTCAGTTTTTTGCTTTTTCTTTTTTTTCCTCACATTATGTTTGTTGTTTTAGGCAATGGTTTGAAATAAAAAACACTAACAGGTTTCTTTGGTGCATCGGAATCAGCTTTTGCCATAAGTTCTGCTTTTCCTGGAGGGTTTATATGTTGGTTTTCTATTACCGGGGTCTGAAGATTAGCACTATTATTCTCAGTTTCATCGCCAACAGCAGAATGGTTAGTAGTTTTTACCGCAGCATAGTCATGTTCGCTAAACACAAGAGGATTATGAGGCTCGATCCCATATTCTTTAAACCCTTTCAACGGCATTTCCAACTGTAGCTGATTTGAAGTAAGTGATGTTCAAATCCTCACCAATATTTTTGTCTGTGATAGTTTGTTCTGGATGAGTGACCATAAAATTGTCACATGCTTGGCTATAGTGCGTTTTGAACTGGTAGAAAAATGACACAAGGGGCTGGGAGACGATGCGCTGTGTGCGACGGCAACCCAACCTGATAGTGTTTTTCGCTCTGCAATATAAGCCACTCAGGGGGCTCACTTTCTTTAGGTGAGTACGGGTGTCACAATCCCGAGGTGCCCTAGTGATCTTTTCCTTTTCCCACGGGGTTTACTGTCTTTGGTAATCACGGGC
Organism: Trichonephila clavata; assembly: GCA_019973975.1. Classification (NCBI taxonomy): domain Eukaryota; kingdom Metazoa; phylum Arthropoda; class Arachnida; order Araneae; family Nephilidae; genus Trichonephila; species Trichonephila clavata. Next base: position 26,719 of record BMAO01026529.1, read on the forward strand.
TTCACGAACCCGGGGTACCCTAGTGATCCTTCTCTATTTTCGACCCTCTTTCTTGTCATTCAATTCATTCTTTCTTTCTCTTCCCGTCTTGACCACAGATATTAAAACAAATGTTTGGCGCAGTATAGCCGAAATCGGCTCTTGCGCCAATAAACCCCAAAATCACTCACTCACTCACTCTGCAATATAAGATAGCCTGCAAAGTTATATGAGTTTTGTGATTGTCAAAAATCAACAGATTAGGAGATTCTTTGCTTGGTTTCACGTGAAGATAAAACTGCTTCAAAAAAGACAAAAAGGTGCCCTCATTGTTCCAACCCTTATCACTACAGTTGCCTACAGTTCCCGGTGAGGCTCTTTCTGCAAGTTCTGGAAGCATTCGTTTTCTTGCAAAAAATCAGAAAAGGTGGCAGATAAAAGCCAGTAGCTCTAAAGCAACAAATTATTGTTACATTCTTTCCTATTTAGGGGGGGGGGCTTAACGGATGGCAAAAATGTCTTCCTCTGATCACCCCCTTTCGAACGAAACCATACCCGATCCGATGCTCACCTTAGCCCCAGAATAGATGGAAGCGCAAGATCGCGCGGACATACACACAGACAAACAAGTGTTCACAAGATTTAATAGAATGGACAACAGTAGTTAATTTAATAAATTCCGAAACACGGGGCAAGATGACGAGCTCGTCATTTTGCCCCGTGTTTCAGGTCGTCATCTTGCCCCAGACTGTCTGTTTAAAAATATTCGTTCTCTTTACCCTGAAGAAAGGCAATTAATTGACATTTATTCGTGGTAATAGGTAGTATTTAAACCAAGTTACTCCTAAATATCAAAGAGAAACGTTATATCTTACCTGTATCTATAGTAGAGCTTATTTACACATGCATAAAAGTTATATCGTGGCATCAAAAAACAATCAAAGCTTCACAACCAACACAAAAATGGCGATTTCGGCGTGTCTATACTATTGTTTAACGAAAGGCCAAAAGGAGAGCCAGTAGTATTAATTTGATGCTGCTACCTACTGGAATACGGAAAAATTAAGACATTCGTCATCTTGCCCCGGTCTCCCCTACACATCTATTTATAAACTTAATTTTGCTATATATATATATATATATATATATATGTATGTATATATTACAATAGTCCTCTCACAGTTTCATGTTAAATGATTTTCACTGTATTTCAAAATGCTTATTTCTTTTTGTCCTTATTTTCATAAGAAAAACATAACTCATCGTTATTTATTTAGATTGATTATGCGACGGGGAGAAACACACAATTTTTACTGTGGAAGGCTCTAGAGTAAAAAAAGATGCACATAAAAAGTTCTTCTGTGAATTTGTTTGCAAATCATTGAAATAGGCTGACGAAACATAACAAATATAACTTGAACTTTCAACAACAAATAAACAATTTCAAGCTATAAACATCAGCTTTGGTTTACAGAATGATAAATTATTTTTAAAGTACTAATTGAGTTACACTAGCATCGGGATGGGCATTAAGTTGATCGTGATCGATTGGTGGACCACCAAGTCATTTGGGGGTCATCGCTTTTACTAAGACACGCTTACTAAAAGAAACCTATTTATATGGAACACTGATACCAAGTCGAATTTAGAATAGTCTTTTCACAATCGATGCGAAAGGAAATGATTCGATATATGTGTAGACGACACATGCACCTTCATTGGAAGCGAACAATGACCCTTAACATGTTCATTGCCACTGTAGGGGGGAAATTCCCCACTCGCGGACTGAAGGGGAGAATAAATGTTGATAATCATCTCTTCCCGGATTCTATGGGATTGGGTTCTTGTGTTGATGCGATGTCCCGCGATGGCGTGAGACTCTGTGGCGAACAAATTAAGTACTTAAGTCGGTTTCAGTTTCATCGATTCACGTGTCTTCTCAACTCGATGCATTGAATACGTCCACTTTCCATGGTCTAGCAGTTCCTCATAGTTTTTCAAGCATTCAACTTGACAAGTTTGTGTTCCTTGAGTTTTTGTAGTAAAAATAATATTTTGTCATATTTTAATAGAAGCTTACGATGTCGAAAACAAGTGCTAAAAACATTCAATTTCAATACAGAAGGACCTCTCCTACGCGACAGAGTAGACTGCAACACCCTAAAAACATTAGAAGTTGCCCGTAGCCTGGAAAAGTCCGCCCACCCCTGCACTAGCGCATTAGTATAACTCTGCACCCTGAAAAAAAATTTAAAACATATAAAATACGTCGCAATTCGTAGAAAAGAGAAACAATGCCGTCGAGAAGTTTCGGGAATTGTATGAAATTGAAATTTCTGAAAGTGAAAATATATTATTTTCATTGTTCGAGTATGTATACAAGTATATCAAATTGAAAAAAAAAGTATATTGTAAATACACACGTAGGTCGAATGAGAATAAGAGTGTTCTCATATTTGTAAGCAAAAATGAAAACTTGGCTTGTATATTTCAATTGACAGAACAGTTTTGGATTTATTATTCATAAACGCCACAATGAGAAGCAGAGCGAGTGCTGGGAGGGTCTATTTGGAAAGAAATAGAGAAATAGATATTTCATTTTAAAGAGCAATAGTTCATACCATTTTCAAAGAAGAGAATTAAGTTATGTTAGAGATTTTCAAGCAATAATATTATCAAAATCTCGCAGATTTCATGAATATTAATGTCATATTATGTGTGTAATTTCCTTGTTACGTGTTTAATAGTTGAACATGACAAAAATATACACAATTAAATGACACATAATTTATATTACTCAATTGTATATCATTGGAATTTTTAAAGGAATCAAGACAATTTTTCCTGAGAATTGTTTTGATTTGAATGTTATGCATCGGCTTTTCTGAAACTGAATGTAACTCATAAGTAATTAATCTTTTAATTGAGATCTGAATTTATCCGATACTCCTCGCAAAATTATTTAGTTATAAAAAACTTCTTAAGTTGAAACTAATTATGTGTATTTTTACCCTTTTAGTATCAATATTCTTTTTTGAATGGAAGTAAGTTCTTGGGAAATATAATAAAAACACTTTTGCCCATTTCAAAGATATAATGATGCTTTAGTTTACTTTTCTATCTTTTATCGATTAAAATACAAATGTGCAATTTCTGATTTTTACATTAGATAACTCGAACAACTATTCGTTTAGAATTCCTCAGAATCCAGCAAACGTTCAGAGTTCTACACCTGAATAGTATATATGCAAGTTCATTCATCAAACACAGTACTCGGTCTCTTCTGGAGGCTGATGAAGAAATTCAAATTTGCCATCCAATATTTAAGGAACATTCCTTAATCTACTCGGGGTAGATGGTCAGCGGTGCCTAATCCTTCCTCGGAATGAAGCTTTAATACCCTTCTCACCAGACAGGCTGTGTTCGAGCGGATCATTCATTACAAAATGCTTGCGGTGTAACTATAATTGGCTGCTGCGAAGGATTTAGGAAAGGGTTATTGGATCTTGGGAAGAGCAGGGTTGCGAGGATACATAATGCGAAAGATACTATTAATACCGTAGGCTTTTAGCTACTATTCACTAAAAGGACTTTAAGGAAGAGATTTGGAAAGTCCTTAAAAAAGATAGAAGTACATCTCCCTACTTGGAAAAATTGAACTTAAAAAATGCGAAATTACTAATTCTGATTTTTAAAAAATACTATTATATTTAAGGTAATTCTTATTTGCACTGACCAAATTATTATTAAAAAATGTCTTATTATTTTTAATGAATCTTGTAATTTTTAGTAACAGTCACGTGACGAGGATAATTTTTCACCTTTTAATCCATTGTCCAAATGTACACGCCATGCGAAGTGAGGACTTTGAATCTCTTCAGATTTAAAGTGTATCAGCTCCATTGAACGATAGATTTTTAGTGGTATGAGATTCAATGAATATGTTGATAATCTCAATGTATCTCAATTGTATCTTTCACAATTTATCTTATCTAGTAATTACCTCAACTGGATTGTACCATATGGCTGTCTCATAACATAAGTGTTTATGCAAAATACATTATCTGCAAAATTCAAATCTGCTAAAAATGTTAATAAAACCCTTTATAAGTAACTACTTACTCACTGACTTTTTGAAATGAAATAAACTTTTGTATAACTGTTCTGTGAACTATTTTGGAGAATGAGAAGAGAGTGAGGAGAGAGATAAAAAGAGGAATTTTCAATATCTATATACGGGTATATTAAAGTAGTTTTAAAAAATAAAACGTGAGAATAAAATTTAATGTTATATAAACTCTGTGTTCTCATTTTGGTTGGCGAAAAATAAAGAAATTACTATGCGGCTTATGTACATAAGCCAGAAACAGCTTCCAGACAAGCGTGATCCCTGTTGTCTAGTGGTATGTTACTCGGCTTCAGACCGATAGGTCACAGGTTCTGTCCACCGGCTTTGCGCCACTTCAAGTTCTAAGAATAAAAATAGCCCAATCTCAAAAGGCACTTCTTTGTAAACTCCACCAACGCATTGCGTCACCGAGAAAGATCGCTACGGTGGTCTTCAACACAAAATATGTAACAAGCCTTCTTACACAATAATACAATTCATCCGTGCCCTTAAAATTAATTTCCTATTAAGAAAGGTTCCCATGGTATCCTGAAAGGTATATGTGATTGCTGAATAAGTCCGTAAATTTAATTTACGTCACCGGGTAGCGAGACGTTACGGGGTCCGTAAAAGGTTTAATTTACGACTAATGGTTTGTGCACTCATTTCCACTATTGTTAAAATTAATAATTAAAGCTTTTTTTTACGAGTTAAGAAATGTTTGGAAATGAAATTTAAAATTTTTGTGTATAATATTATAGACGGGTACATAAAATATAAGAAATAACGGGTCGAAAGGGGGCTCATTACGCGTGTGGCCTTGTATGCGGTGTAACGTTGTGGCACAAGATTGAAAATGTACGCTAAGCTAATTATTAAAGAATGCCTAGTTCGAGTCTGTCCGGGGTCTCTTCCTCCGTCCGCAGGGTTCAGTTACGGGAATCTCTCGTCGTAGTCTATCAGGAGTCTCTCGGAGTCATTTCGGAGTCTGTCCGGAGTCTCTTCCTCCGTTCGCAGGGTTCAGTTACGGGAATCCCTCGTGGTAGTCTATCAAGAGTCTCTCAGGAGTCTCCTTTCTCTTTCCGAAGTCCACTCTTTTAAACTCTCGGGGCGGGTTCACTCCACGCCCCTCATCAATCCTCATTGGCCGACCTCAGGGTTTTGCACCCGGCACCAACGGTCTTGCACGTCATCCATTCGTGCAGAGATGACAAAAGTCCGGTCCCTCTCAAAGCTTCCCGGTGACAAGGGCCCGGCTGACATCTGGCACTTCAAACACCTCGCCGCCGAATGTAGAGGCGCCAGCATTCAAGACGTACAATCACTGCCCATGAATAGAAAATAATGCAGCGATGCCTGGCCCATAGTGTCCGCCAGACACACCATCGCCGACGGTCCAGCTGTCTGATACAACACAATACCACCAAAGACACGTGTTCCCCGGCTGTGGAAATGTTTATGAATAGAGGCGCTTTCTCCATTGTGACGACGTCATAACTCCTTCCCCCTGAAAACGTCAATTTCACTGGACTGCTCTGGTCCAATGTTGGATCCGTTCTTATGACTGACTCAAAATGAATGTCTTAACAATGAGATCAACCAGGACAGCAATCCAATAAAAAAAAACACTCAAAAATATGATAATAAGTAAATCCAAAATTCCATAACATTTTACACACTTTACAATAGAAACTTAAATTTCTGATCTTGGATTCTTTCTTAATGTTACATTTTATCTTAAAAAATTTGAGTTTTAAGTGAATAAGTTGAATTCTAACATTTTACTAATATCACTATACGTTAAATCACACGTAACTACTGTACTAGACATCTATGTGCTTACACTTTACTGAGAGACACAAAAGAATTTCAGTAACACATACTTTTTTTCCATATACACACAATCACACACAATACAACAATGTAGACACACAAATACAATACAAAGGTAAAATTAATTAATAGGAAATTTTTAAATGACTGCTTATTCCAGTCTGTTTAATCCAATGACATTTCCATATAACTTTCTTTAATTAAAGTAAATGATTTTTAAAATTACATAAAAAAATAACTGTAAATACAAATATTTGGAATTATTTTGGCTAAACAACATTAATTTAAAGATAAATTTCCATCTTGGCACTTTGCACACTTTCTCACAATATTTATAATAAGTTATTCCACAATTCATTATCTTTCCCACTACAACGTTGGGTAAAGTGCTAATTATGGCACTATCATTAAAAATACAATTAACCTCGTACTTCCTCAGCTCACGAAATGAACTCACTACATCTCTATTAGGTACACGTAATAAACTTTCCCACTGCTCTAATTTACCTTTGGTCGGTATTAATTCCGATCTCACACTCCTCAACCCTTCTAATACCAAGTCTATTTGCTTTACACGATTTTTCCAAATTTGCGCCAAGATGTCTATATCAACCAATCGATGTAAAGTAAACTGCGGTAACCGTTCCAAAACCTGAGTAGTTAATTTACATCCATAAGAAGATGCGCATACGATCTTAAACCTCCTTTTTCTAATGTAAATGCCAAATGGCATTATGTATGCGGCATACTTTTGATATCTCAGCATGAGTGAACGACGAAAGTACCACTTCCACAAATCCAGTACCGTGACCCACGAGGCCGTGCTATTCATTTTTACTAGACCTTCCATTTTTAACCAAAGATGAAACTCGGCTCGCTTCACCTGGTTCAAACGCCTATACTTAATACACGGGTACGGGTCTCGGTTCACTTTTCTAAACTTAACAACCGACAGTGTACGATTGAACTGCCCCATCTCGATTACACTCACATCCCTAGGATGCCCAAACTCCTCTCCCAGAGTATTAATCAATCTCAGGTTTATCCAAAAAGTTTTAATTTTAAACGGTTTTCCTCTACTTAACTGGTTATCCCTCTGCATTAAAGAAATCGTCCCGGGATCTGGAGGAAACCTTTCTTTATTTCTATCAACGACCATTCGTAAATAGTTAATTCTATCCGGCGGTAATTTAAAGTGCAGTTGACTTTCCCTTAAAACACCCGAAAGTCAAAATCCATAAATAGCTTTACCGGATAGGGGAATTCGGTTTCTTTCTCTATTTCCTCCGAGCTATTTTCTGTAACAAAATTTACAGATTCCGGCCTCCTACGATACAGTTTTACTAAATTTACACCATAAATTGCACTACGATCCCTTTTTCTGGGTAAATCGTAATTAAATTCTGAACTTGTCATTTTACCAGCCCCTAACCAATTCTTATCAGTACCCTTTGAATTGGGGGGAATCAAACGCATTGTTGATTTATCTCCGACATCTTTCCTAACAACGGCGCACGCGTAAGTTTCTTTCCCTTTCCTCTGTTCCGCTTTTATACTAGCCATTGTAGGGTTTTGAAAACTTTTATGACCTACTGTTAGGCTCACTCCCCTTTCACCTGGGAGACAACTTGCCTCCTTTTTCTCACTGTTAATTTCACAATTCAATGATGCAGGGATAGTCAAACCCTTATCTACTATCAATGCTCGAGAACTTACTTCTATGTCCTCATGATTTATTACTGGCTGTGCAACCGTCATCACAGCTGTAACACTCTGATTAACTGCCCTTGACCCCACCTTCCTTTCAGAATCACGAATTCCAAAAATATCGACTTCTTTCCCTTTCTCAAGCCTAGACAGTTTATCCTTCTCTTTTTCTACCCCTCTCACTTCGGACGGGGGATTAACACACGTCGTTTCACCGGGGGGTCACAAATCTCAATTCTAACTTCAGAAGGCATGGCGGTTTTTTCATTTCTATTAACATCCGGATTACTTACCGGCCTACACTTAAAACCGGTTCACTAACTTCCCTCGACCGATTTCCTGACAAATAACTCTCCTGTGCGCAATTCTCGACTTTATCTTCTAATTTTAGATGAGATTCCTGTTTTTGTAACTTATCCCGGCGTACAACTCTCAATCGTTCTAATTCTCGTTCCCTTATTAGTTTACGCTCTTCAAACCCCTTTAATTTAAGTTCCCATTCCTTATTTTCACGTTCACGCTCAAGTTCCCGTTCACGTTCACGCTCAAGTTCCCGTTCCTTATTTTCACGTTCACGTTTTTATTCCAAAACACCCTCCAACAAACATTCAACTAATTCTTCATTATAGTATTCACTCTGACAAATTCTAGTCTTAATTTCTATCTTAGGTAAAGTATTATCGGCTTCGACTCCCATTTCTTTCACCATTTCTACCAATACGTCTTTTCTTTGCCTTAATAAGTACGCCATGATGCACTAATACACACAAAACCAAACTAAGCTTAATTGTCACAAAAATTATACAAAAACTCAACGCACACTAGAAATACACTAGACCTAGACTTAACTATAATTCACAAAAATCCTAAAAACAAAGCAGTGCTCTCCACAGTAACTGAAACAATGAAACAAGTATAACTACTGTATACTTAACTATATTTCACAAATGTGCGCAAATCTTAAAAACAATACAGTACTCTGCACAGTAACTGTACCAACGAAACAAGTATAACTACTGTATACTTAACTATATTTCACAAAAACGCACAATTCTTAAAAGCAATACAGTACTCTACACAGTAAATGTACCCCCGAAACAAGTATAACTACTATATAATTAACTATATTTCACAAATGTGCGCAAATCTTAAAAAAATACAGCACTCTGCATAGTAACTGTACCAACGAAACAAGTATAACTACTATATACTTTACTATATTTCACAAATGTGCGCAAATCTTAAAAACAATACAGTACTCTGCACAGTAACTGTACCAACGAAACAAGTATAACTACTATACACTGGTGTGCAAAAATTAAGGACGAAGTCGAAAAATTAGCATATCAGCTGAACGAAGAGGCAGAGTGGACAGAAAGACCAATCAGGAGATTAAGTGAGGTGATGTACGGTAGCACATGCGCAGATATGCAGGTAGACGTAATGGGGGAGTGTCTGAGTAGTAAAGCATGTTGTCGGTGTAAGATTAGTATTTCTGGCAAAGAGATTGCACACCGTATAGCAGTTAAAATCACACCGAGTTGCTGCCTCAGCGAGAAATGGCGAATAATCAATCTGTTAGACGACATCTGGATGCTTTTACCCGAGGTCGAATCATTGGGAAGTTCGAGGAAGGTCGCAGTGTGACAAGTGTGGCTGCAGAGTTCGGAATTGCTCACAGCATCGTTTCACGAATTTGGAGACAGTTCCAAACTACAGGAACAGCTATCCGGAGGTTCAGTAGTGGCCGTCCACGAGGAACCACACCCGCAGATGACCGGTATATTGCCTTACAGGCCAGAAGAAACAGGTGGCAGACAGCGGGAGAAATCGCTAGACACACGACACAGGCGACTGGACGACCGATATCGCGTTCTACCGTGGCCAGAAGACTGCACGGTGGTGGTCTGTTTGCACGACGCCCTGTACGGTGTGTACCTCTAACGCCTGCCCATCGGAGAATGCGTTCTCTGTGGTGCCGGGAATACCGGAATTGGAGGGACAATGAATGGGGACGAGTACTCTTTACAGATGAGAGCAGATTCAGTCTGAGTAGCGATTCTCATCGATACTCATCTGGAGAGAGCAGGGAAGCCACAATCATCCCTCAAACATCATTGAAAGGGACAGGTATGGAGGTGGCGGTGTTCTCGTTTGGGGAGGCATCATGCTTGGTAGTCGTACAGACCTTCACATCTTCCTCGCAGGTTCAGTCAACGGGACCCGTTATTGTAACGAGATTCTTCTTCCGTATGTGCGTCTTTTTAGAGGCGCTATGGGTCCGCAGTTCCTTTTCATGGACGACAATGCACCATGTCATCGCACAGTAGCTGCCGAACAGCTCTTAGAGAGTGAGGATATTGAACGTATGGATTGGCTGGCACGATCTCCGGATCTCAATCCCATCGAGCATGTACGGGATTTTCTAGGCAGACGCTTGGCAGCTCGTACCTTACCACCAGTAACGATTCCGGAGCTTCGATTGGCGCTGCAAGACGAATGGGCAGCAATGCCTCAACAACTCATTGACACCCTCATTCTCAGCATGGGCAGATGCTGTGAAACCTGCCTAGCAGTCAGGGGAGATCATATCCCTTACTAAAGACCGGATATTTCTTGCTGGACACCCATCACAGGGATGTTTCGGCCTTCAGTCGCATTGCGCTCCATGCTACTTTTTCAATAAAGCTTCTTTTTATCCCTCTGATTTCTCTTTTAGTAAGTGTTGCTTACATTACTCATGTCCTTACGTATTGGGGATCTTACGGTATTAAATATGTTGATTTGGAATGCTTTTGTACAAAGTTATATTGAAAAACCGTCTCGTACTTAATTTTTTCGCACCAGTGTATACTTAACTATATTTCACAAACAACAATACTAATAAATCGCACATTTATACATCATACAAAACTTAAAAAATCTTTCTAGTCTCTCTTTCTAGTGTTTTCTAACTTTACCTAGTACGTAAATTCTCATACTACCAAAATTTTACATACATTAATCATAATAATAATAATAATCAATTGCTACCCCGAGTATAATCTCAAAGAAAAGACTCACCTTTCTGTTTCGAATCACTTCCAAAATCTATGGCACACCTGGACGGGAATTCACAGCACACCTGGTCGGGAATCACACACTGAATCCTCTTGACTCCTTCAAAATCAGCTGACGGAAATCAGGGTCTGTTTTCGGCTTTCCTCCGCTTGTTTCTTTCGTTTATTCACCCAACACGATTCACATACAGTAAAATGGACAGCAGGCTCTCCGGGAGCAACAGGAACACACTTTAACGATAAGAATGGAGACACCACAGGAACTCAGGAGAAATTTGCGTTGCTTAAAGTTCTTTTATTTTTCTCGCACACACGGCTGGCATTTTCTCTTTGTTATTTATTTTTTCTCAAAAATTATTTTAAATAAAAAAGGATTCGGGCATTTAATTAATTTGCCAAATGCCAATCCCACCTTGCTGCCACCAATTTAATTAGCTGTAACGTCGTGGCACAAGATTGAAAATGTACGCTAAACTAATGATTAAAGAATGCCTAGTTCAAGTCTGTCCGGGGTCTCTTCCTCCGTCCGCAGGGTTCAGTTACGGGAATCTCTCGTCGTAGTCTATCAGGAGTCTCTCGGAGTCTTTTCGGAGTCTGTCCTGAGTCTCTTCCTCCTTCTGCAGGGTTCAGTTACGGGAATCTCTCGTGGTAGTCTATCAGTAGTCCCTCAGGAGTCTCCTTTCTCTTTCCGAAGTCCACTCTTTTAAACTCTAGGGGCGGGTTCACTCCACGGCCCTCATCAATCCCCATTGGCCGACCTCAGGGTTTTGCACCCGGCACCAACGGTCTTGCACGTCATCCATTCGTGCAGAGATGACAAAAGTCCGGTCCCTCTCAAAGCTTCCGGGTGACAAGGGCCCGGCTGACATCTGGCACTTCAAACACCTCGCCGCCGCCTGCAGAGGCGCCAGCATTCAAGACGTACAATCACTGACCATGAATAGAAAATAATGCAGCAATGCCTGGCCCATAGTGTCCGCCAGACACACCGTCGCCGACGGTCCAGCTGTCTGATACAACACAATACCACCAAAGACACGTGTTCCCCGGCTGTGGAAATGTTTATGAATAGAGGCGCTTTCTCCATTGTGACGACGTCAAAGCGGGTTTAATTCGCGCGCGCTAGTGAAACAGAATATTACCATTTAATTCAACAACGTCAAAAATATAGCATTATAAAGGAGTTGGGCATCTAGTTAACTGTTTAGTTTTTTTTGTGCATCATCCTGACATGTAAAGTAAATGCAACAAATTTTCTTTAGTTATGTACAAAAAGCAGTATTATTCTTCGCACTGTTTTGTAAAAAAAGTACATTCTCAAGTAGTTTTTAATATAATTGATATCTTTTACAATTCCTACTATTAGTTCACTCTCTCTCGCTGTATCTATATATACTATATATCTGGTTCACAATTTTCAATCGTTAATAAAATTCTTTCTGTTCATCTATTCAAGTTCAAATACATTTTTTAAACTTATAGTGGATGCCATTTGATGTTAATATAGTTTTTCCACACACGAATTTATTTATTTTATTAAAAAAAATAAATAATAACAAACAGAAATAATAGCCCAACATCATATATAGAAAGAAATATTGTCCGTTGTGTCCCTGTAGCGCAATGGACATCGGACTTTAATCCAAAGTGTGTGGGTTCGAATTCTACCATGGATGGCATAGCTTCTGAGAATGTAATTTTTTTTAATACTATTTTACTAAAATAATTAAATTTAATTGATGAATAAATAGGAACAAAAAAAAAACATAGTCTAACAACATACATAGAAAGAAAGATGGAATATTGGAAGGAAAATTACTTTCTATTTTGTCGCTAAATATATTGTCATTTTTTTATATTTATATTATACATATTTATATTAATTGTACCTATCTAATAGAAAAATAGCCGCAATAAAATTTTTCTTTGTTGACCTATGTAGGAATTCACTAAAAAAAAATTTTTTTTTATTACTTGTTGATATAAATTTATTAACCAAAGTAATTCTTTTGTCAAAGTTAATTTTTAAACAGTGTTATTATATAATACTTACCAATGTTATTCTCATGCTTTTAGATCTCATTTATGAAATTTAAATTTGTAATTATTCTATTACTCATTAAACCAGAGAGTTATTTCACTCACGGATTCATGCCAAACATTTTTCAACAGAAAGATGTCAATGAGTACTAGAAATTTTGCAACAACTGCTACAGATGTAGGCATATCACAGCTTAATAACAATTTTTTTAGAGTTTCTACGATATTAAAACAAGATAACATAATCGAATATTTAATTAGATGTTAATATTTAATTTATTATTTTAATTAGTTGTTGTTGTTGTCGTGTCCTTCCCGAAGGGAAGGAATTAAAGTTGCCAGAGCCTGAGACAGGTTGGACTTCTACACGATAGATGGTGACACCACCTATCTCCACCTCCCCATTTTAGGCATAGAACTGGGGGAGGGGGAGGGAAATATATATCCTCCAGTCCCTGCACCCATTGTTTCTAATGCAAACATCCACAAGACTTTTGAACCCACTGACTTAACGAGCACGAATTCCGTGTGTACCCTAAGGGTATTTGGTGGCATCGGGCATCGAACTCAGACCCTCCGGTCTGGAGTCCGATACTATAAGCATTAGGTTATCTAAGGCCCATTTTAAATAGTATTAGAGAGAAATGACTAAAATAGACAATTTTATTTTCTAAAATATTTATCATAGCATTAGATATTTAACTCGAACCTTGTAACACAAGGATTTTTTTAATTAACATCATGATATGTGGAAGGTTGTCATAATAAAAATTTACATATAACAGAACATACAAAAATACTGCAATAAAATAGAAAAAAAAATTAAATTTCTTTAGTGTTTGGAAAGACACATGATTAAACACAAACTTTTAGAATCCATCGAAACATATCAAAAGGTAACAGAATAATGGCCAGGATGTGAAACTTCTGCATAATCAGTCTATATCTATATTGAAAGAGGACATTTCTTTTGAAAGCATTCAGGCAAGAAATTTATTAATCGTGAAAGGTAGTAAAGTATTTTATTTCCCCAAACCTGAGGACACTTTCACACCGGCGAGATCAGAAACAATAAGAAGTTTTTAAAAATTTAAAACATGACCAGAAGCACTGACGCATTCCTTTATTTCCATGAGAAATATTATTTACTGCACTCAAAGTTTTGTGATGTGTGAAAGAGAGTTGATTTTTCATCTCTCTTCCTGCAAATGGGTGCTGAATATTTAAGATTTCATCACGAATCCCTTCGAGCGGAATAGAGCTTCCCAAAAAATTTTCAGGGAACATTTTCCTACGATTACGAACTCGCCTGAAAGAAATTTTTTTAAAAACAAAAGATGTGTTTCATATTCAAACCATAAACTAATCTGAATTCTGAAACACAGGTCTGCTTTAGAATTAATTCTGCTTGAAAATGATTCCTTTCAAATATCAGCGATGAAAGGTTTTTCATAAATCTGCAAGTTAGATAATATTGAGAGATTGTGTGTTATTTTCATAAACACACACATAAGAATTTTTTAATTGAATCTAGAATTAATTCTAGAAGAGTATTGTGAAAATACTCGTACACAAAAATTTGGCAGCATTTTAACAGAAAAAAATACATGCAGCTAACATTTTTTTCAAACAGTAAACAGGTTTCCTGTGACAAACCATGTAAAAAAAATGGAAAAAATAAGAAAAGAAAAAATGATATGTGTAGGAAAAAAGAATGATGCATTCTACATTTTTTTAAAGAAATTATGACAGGCGAAATAAAAAGTTCTAAAAGAGGGAGGACGAGAATTGCTTAAATTTGTATGTTTTTATGCATGTACATACATTTATATATTTAAAACTAACGGCTTTAGCATTTTAACTTTTTAATAAATATTAATATTAAAGCTAACGTACGTCATTTAATAAGTCAAAAAAAATTAGGAACGCTTACGTTGTTGTTGTTTTTAATGCCACCTGTCTGATGGTATCAGATCGAGGCCCAAGAAACTCATCGTGGCAAGGGGTGAGTTTTCCGCCTATCGTTAGCTCTTAGCTTTGAGAACCATACTGGTGACAGTACAATTTGGCTAGGTTCATACACGATAGATTGCAAAACCAACTATCTCCACTTACATAATTTAGGCATGGAACTGGAAGGGAGGGAAATTTACTCCAGCCCCCTTTCCCCCTGGTGTCTGCTGCGACCGCCCACAAGACTTTCGGACCCCTTGATTTAACGAGCACGTACTCCTTGTGTATTCGGAAGGTATTTGGTGGCATCGTGCATCGAACCCAGGCCTTTCGGTCTGGGGTTCAATGTTTAACGACTTGGATACCCACGCTTACGTACTACCTCCAAGTGATTGAGTGTTTATTAACGTTACACTTATGAAGCAACACGATGGTTATTGACCTTGACATTTTGAACCAAGTTAAAATAATGAAGATGGCAACTGAAATGCTACCTCAGTCTCCTATCTTTCACATCACGCTAATGAGGAGTTTGCGTCATAATAGTACATCAGACCTTTACATGGCTATTCTTAAGCATGTTAAAAGAACACCTTGTTTTCGAGATGAAAATGATAGCTGAAGAAAAATGATGAAAGACTATGGAATTTGTTTATGAATCCCAAGATTATATTCAGCTTGCCAATGTAGCTTATACATATTGATCCCTTAATATATATTGAAAATCGTTTAACACGAAACTGAGGTGATTGAAGTAATTTTCGTGTTAAAGAATATTACAAAACACACACACACACACAACAAATTTAAGTTTACTAGAGTACATTTTATTTACATAGGTATGAATATAAGAGCCTGAAAAATATTACTGAAACAAAAACAATCAAGAATTTAATATAGTTCTATACAAAATATTCAAGTTTTTTGAAAAACAAAACATTTATTGAGTTTTTGGTAAATAATCTGATATTTTTCATTGCATTGTCTTTTTTTAGTATCAACTTATTACTGAATTTCTCGATGTTATCTCTTTTGTTATTCATTTCACCATTGGAATGTGCATCTAAATAATTACGCATCTTTCTATGATGTTTCCCATTTCAGATGACTTGGGAACACACACAGGAGCTGCATTATTCATTTCATTTCTCAGTCAATGACAGTTTTTGAGCTTTGAACAAACTTCAAAATGTCTTTGTCTGTCATAAACGGAGCTATACGCTCATTATCGCTTCCGTTGATGCAATAGGAGCGTCCAATAATAATACAGAAGCTTTCACAAACATTTTATTAATTGTTTATTCCCAGAAGCGCAATTTTTCGTGTTAAGTGATTTTACTTTCGTGTTAAAAGAATAAAATGTATGAAAATGCATAGTAGTTTGTCGGGACCGTTGCATTATTTCGTTTAACCGATATTTCGACAGAAGCGTTAAACGAATTTCACTGTCATAGATAGTAGATAGATGTCTGATAGAATAAGTTAACCCGGCTGCCTTAGCAGCTATGCTAAATGTTTCATAACCTTTGATTTCAACGTTAGAAGTATATCCGTCAAAATTAAATTGCTTGTTTAATGTATTTAACTAAGGAACAAATTTTAAAGTTTTAATGATAAATGAATGAGATGAGCAAATGGAGTAACACAAAGACCCCAGAACATTAAAAAATCTTTAAACACAAGAAATTCTTCATTGTTTTGAAGAGCTACCAATTATAATATTATTTATCCTAGTATCCAATATCAAAGCGTTAAAAACAAGACATGAAAGAAGAAGGTGAGAGGCATAAATGGCCTCATCTATTGGATAAGAGGTACCAAAATGATTCGTTGACTTTGAGCTATCAATGTAGACTTGAATAAAATCAGGAAAACTATTAAAAAGTCATTAACGTCAGTCAATAGGCTAAGAACTTCAGATTATCGATTGTGAGATTCTGATATTTCTGAAATCTCCAATTTATAACCTTTCTAGGGATATAACATGTGAGCCATTTTTTGAATTAGAAATATGATAAAATGAGAGAGAGACATTTTAAAAATCACATCAGCTGACATCCGCGCCTATTTTGACAAATATATGCCTTTTAATCATCCTGACACAAATGAAAAGCTTTTTTTATTTATTCATACGCAATTTACTTATGATAACAGTATAACTGCAAGTTTAACTGTTAAATTTTGGAGCGGAATTTTTGTAGTTAAAAGGTTGGAGTAATTTAAAGATTAATTATTAAATAATGGATAATAAAACATAATATTTGTCGAGTACCATAACGATAGGAGGAATAGAAAATAGAATGTAGTACAGAATACTTACTTTTACAATATAAGATATTTTTATAAAAATTACTGCTTTCTAAAAGTTTTATTTTTAGAATTGTTTGTAGTAGCTAAACCTACTGCATGCACGGATATACAATCTTGTATACTTAAGTGAAATTTTTGAAATATTGCTAAAGCATTTAGCTAGAAAACACATGTCGCAACAAAAAATTACATTTTTTTAAAATTAAATTCCTAATTATGTTATACAAAACTTATATATTTTTTTAAAAAAAAGAAACTGAACAATTTATTTTTAAATTTCCCTTACGTATGAGGGTAAAAGTTTATTTAATATACAGACAAAATCTTGTCTTTATGTTTAATATTTTTTAAGAAAAACTTACAAAAGACATATTGTCATTACCGTTGAGAGAAGCTCTTATTACATAAATAAAAAATAAATAAATTTCAGATTTAAAAACAAAAAGAAACCAGTCTTCTTGTGGCTGTTTTAGAAATTACTTGTCTAACTAAAAGAAAAACTTGAATTCTGATACTTTAAGAAGAGTTGTTAGTATGTTAACATTCAAATCCACAATGAAAACTTTCGAAATGTCGTGTAATCACATATTCCCGAATCATACATATTGATACAATATTACAATGCCTTCATGATGTTTTATGGTGAACTTTGATGTGAGTAATGCATCAAAACTGAAAATTCTTTCAAGATTGATTCAGAATTTGAAGAAAATCATGTAACTGCTACAAAATATCTCGTTTAGCAAAAACTGAAAAAGGGGCCATTTAAGACTTTTTGTTTCCTATTATAATTAAAACACATTGAGAAAATACTAATGTTTAATAAAATGGGACAAATGCATGTTGTAATTCATTATTTTTGTGATGAAGGGGCTTTTTACATCAAAAATGCAATTTTACAAAACGATATTTTTAAAACCATGTGTACCTTTTTCTCGGAATCTACTGTATTAATACACATGCAATTTTTCCCGAACATAATTAATATGTAACTCTATATATTTACGTGAGCGTTTTGAAATTTTCCCAAAATATTTTGCCAGAGTGCAGTTATTGTAAAAAAAAAAAAGATGACATTTTTCAAAAAATTTATAGTGCTACTTTTACTTTGCATGTTTTTGTAAAAAAACCAAACAATATATTTAAGAAATCTCACTTCAGTACAAAAATAAATGTTTGTTCAATACACAGGCAAATTTTTAAGCTTTAGTATTAAAGAGTTTCTCTATAAAATGTACATGAATTAGCTTAAATACGATGCCCTTTGTCGTTGCTAGAGAAACTTGTTATATACATAAAGATACATAAATTTCATGTCAAAAACATATAAACAGAAAAAGAACATAAACATCATTTGTCCAGTTTAGAGAAAAATTTTAACTTTAAAAGCTTTTAAATTTGTATGTTCACATGTAAGCATAATTCCAATGAAAATTTCGAAATGTCGTATAATTTTGTATTCTCAAATACAATAAAAAATGCATACCAAAACCATATTGAAACATTTTTACATTATATTTATGATGTTTTATGGTCAATTGTGATGTTTTCAATGCGTCAAAGCTAAGAATTCTTCAAAAATTGGTATAGAATTTGAGAAAATGGGATGTAAATGCTACAAAATATGTTGTTAGACAAAAACGAAAAAGCTATGTATGTATTCTCTGGGTAATTTAAGACATTTTTGTTTCCTATTTTACTTAAAATAAATTAAGAACATGCTAAATTTTAATAAAATGGGACAAATACATGTTGTAATTCATTATTTTTGTGATGAAGTGACTCTTACATTAATAATGCAGTTTTCTCAAAATGATAATTTTAAATCTGCGTGTACCTTTACCACGGAATCTACATTACGAATAAACATGCACTTTTTACTCTACATAACTTGTCGTGAAGTATACCCTCCCCTAAGATTATCATCTCCCCGTCTAACGTTAAAGGTTTCTGGACGTATTGGCGGATTAGAGAATTCAAGAGACATAGTTACAAATCGCTATATTTATTGATACCTATTAATCAAGGAAGGTTACAAACACACGATTCAAATTTAAGAACAATAAAACACAGTGGACTATGAGAAGGAGTTACTACTAGGGGAACTACGGAATCGGGACTGAATCCACGAAAGATCAACACGTACAATCACAGCTAAAACACATAAACGTATTTACTAATTTCTAAATCACTAACCTTATCTTTGTAACTTCGGCAGTTCCGTCGTGGTGGTGAATTTATAACTGGCTGGATAGGCTGATAGCTAAGGATCCACACGGATTTCCAATTTCAATCTTCAGCTCTCCGTCTTAGCTCGTCGCGTAACTGATAACTAATACTGTCAACAACTGCGTGTTGATCTACCAATGCTTCACTTCATTTAACTTCAAAAATCCAACTCTTCACTTTACTATCATTTAACTCGTGAAATCCGAACTTATACAATATTTCTCATTTGCATAAATCACGCTTTGGCTCCCGGTGGAGATTGGTTGAAATAAATAAAACTTTAAAGAAATATTGAGGAGGTTAGTGAAAACCGTACAGATCCGTCACAAACTGATTTATTACTATATATACTGAAATGAGCGTTTTGAAATATTCCCAAAATATTTTGTCAGAGAGCAGTTATCGTAAAAAAATGACAATTTTTAAAAAACTCATAGTGCTATTTTTACGTTGCATGTTTTTGAAAAAACTAAACTTTATTTGAAAAAAATGCGTTTTTATACTCATAAATATTTTTGGCAAAGTATTATTTTAAAGTATTTTTTAAAAAAGTATGTGCCTGCTAAGTTTGAAAAATCTTCATTTCTTTAAAACACCGAAGTAATACATAGTCTATAAATGTTCATTCTAAATTTTTAATTCTTTTATTTGAAAAAGTAAAATGGATAATTTTCTGGCATGATAAAGTCTTTCTAAAATCAAAATTTTGCTGATGAATGATAAAATAATTTATAATGAAATTAAAAAAAAATATTGAAGGAACAGAAGTTGTCCTTTTTTATGAGTTTTAAAATTGTTCAAAATGTTCATTGCAAAACCTATAAACAGTGAAGTTCGAACTGCTACAAAAAAAAGGCATATTGCTTTACGCTATATAGCAGTGCTCTTCAAACATTTTTCAACTCACGGAACCCCTAGAACTTGAAGGCGGTTTCGTGGAACCCCAAGAACTAGAAAGTGTTTTCGTGGAACTCCATTCCACACACATACTTAGAAGAATTGTGACGGGTCTATCCGCGTCAGACTTCCATTAATCCTCTTGGGTAACTTTGGGGCCAGCAATTATTCTATTTCACAGCCTCCTCGGTAAAAACACGAGATAGTGATATGGTAATGAATTCGACTATATAAAGCATAGATTTAGTAAGAAAGCGTAGGAGAAGTAATTGCCAAATTAAATGTAAGTATCGACTACGGATCTCTTCAGCGAGCTTAGCGCGTATTGGATAGTATTTGATAGTATTAATTATTGAAGGAATCAAATAGATTAGATTTAGCACCGACCTGACGTTAGTAAAGGTTCGTCTTCTTTGTCAATTCTGATAGCTGAGATTACTTAGTAGGGAATATTAGATTTCAAGGTTAGAATTGAGTATCAGGATTAATATAGGGATTAGATAATCACTCCAGGGTTTCTACTTGTAGTTGAACTTGTAGTTGTTATTTGTGTGTTGTTAATAAATATTTGTAATTATGGCTTTTGTTGGTGATGATATGTTTCCTTCCACACCTAGAGACGAGCCAGGCAATGTGAACCCAATCCAAGATAGGACAAGGGCACGACAGAATATATTTCAAAATTTTATTTAAATAGATCAACATGTAATAGGTACTTTATATGAAGGCAATTATATAGAAGTATTGCATTTATTACCAAAAAATTAAATATATAATTTTTTAATATAATTTACTCATTAATAATATTAATTGTGTTCTAAGTGTCACCAACCCGTGCATTATATTTAGTATATGGGATATTGGTGTGCTTTTTCACACAAGTTGTCGAAATCTTTGTCTATTGAAATTATCTGCTTTCGAATTTCAGATTCTGCGTTTGATTTGTTTTTGTTTACTTTGTTTTGGCAGCCACTCACTTTGAGAAATATATTTCACTTAAACACAATGTTCTGAATGACATTAAAATGTTTGTTGCTGTGTATTTTTCATGAATTTGCAACATAAAATTTAGGAGCCGTTCTTGCTTAAATTTATATTTTAACAGTGAATGTGTTGGTAAGTTGTTTCCTCTCCTTCATTATGGGCGTTTTTCCTCCACGATTTTAAAATCCATTAGCAAAAATCATTTTTATCATTAGAAAATTATTTAGTTATGCAAGATACTATGTTAATTTATGAATATAAAATTATCTCCTTGAGCCCATGATAATGAACAATAGAATAAACCCAATCTATTCGGAAACATATAAATAAAAATAAAACATTTTGTAACCAATGCTTATATTTATTATTTTATTTTTGTAAGAACTACTAGATGGCGCCACCATATTAGCGTACTTACACGGTTTCCCCTGGTGGGGAAACCGGGAGTTGAATTAATAAGACTGTGAGTACCCTGGTGCGACCATCACGTGGGAATCCTTCCCCAAGGTTATTTCTGCATTTAGTATTTATACATCTTAACTATGCCTACGTATAATAAATGAATCTTATTTAACTCTGAGATGAATTGATATCATCGAAACGAGTTACAAATTCATCCCAGCGAGTTATAATTTTAAAATTCTTTTATTATATGCTAACATAATTAAGTTTAAAAAGTGTTGAAAAATTAAGTTTATTACATAAATACAAGTTTCAGTTTTAATGAATGGGATGAGTTTTAAATACTTGTAACTATACAAACTTCATTGAAGTAATATTTTGCATGCATATTTATAAGTTTTTTTCCCGAATTTTTTATTGTGACTCGTGGAACCCCTAAGCAAGCCTTGTAGAGCTGCAGGGTTCCCTGGAACACAGTTTGAAGACCACTGCTGTATAGTATCTAAGCTATGTAAAACACGTGGACACCCATTATATTGCAATTAAATTAACAAAGTCACTTTGAAAAGATGAAAAACAAGTAATCTGCTCAAAACTCAACATTGATCTCTCATTTATTATTTAAGTGCTATACACAAACTTATCAACAGAGCAATAGATTAATAACTAGTAGAATTTGTAAGATTTTTATCTGGTTTTAAGCTCCCGGTACCATTGTATCACATGTGATACAAAAATTTCATATTTTTTTTAAATGGCTGATCAGCACAAATAAATTTGGGACCGGTTTTATCACATGAAATACAAAGCGAGATATATCATATAATTTTCTCCTTTAGTTAACACATAGCAGTACCTGTTCATGATAACGATTTTTAGTAGCATCTCTGAATCAAACTATATGTGTGCACGTCATCGAAGTAAGTATTTTTTTCCTTATTTATATACACATATTAAACTATTTTTAAAGTATGCCTTTACTTTGTATATGTACACTTTACATCTTAACAGTAGAAAAAACAAACATTTAGTGAAATGTTAAAGCACAATGACTTGTGAAATTTGTTTGTATCACTTGTGATACAATGGGACCCAATCGCTTATGAACATACTTTTTAAGTCAATTTTGTTTTAATCTTTAGTTACATTTGTGGGAAGGGGGATTTTTGAAGATTGATAGAAGTATTTTTTGAGTTAAAATCTTTAGTTGAGGTTTTTGCTTTTCATTTTTACCCATTTTTGTGATAATTTTTTTTTATTTAATAAGTATTCTTTAAATGAAATATTTGACACCCGAGGAAATTTTAGAGCCGATGAATCGCGGTGATTCTGATTTGAGTTCAATTTGAGGAATGAGTAGTGCTCGGCCTTAACAACTGGGCAATGCTCAGACTGCAAGGTTTTTCTATGCTTTATAACTACTTGAAATGGTTTCAAGGCATTTCACGAAAATAAAAAAAAATGTTATTGTAATAATTCTACTAATATGTACCTAAAACGCCAATAAAACTGAGTTTTCTTATTGAATTTATGAATTGTATGTTCTGTGTGATTAAAGATTAAGATTAAATTCAATTCAATTTTGCTTAATGCTGAAAAAAAACTCTGATTGTAGTGTCTTGTTCCTGATGTATCACATGTGATAGATCCCCCAGCTTCTATAAATTAAAATAAATATTGCATTTTTCTACATTAAATAATCAAAACAATTATTTAAGTAGCTTTTACAAAATATCAAGCTTTTATTTTTGTATCGGGTCTGAGGAGGTTAAAATGGCAATTATCGTAGCATATTTCCCATGTGTGAGGAAATTGTGAGCTCTATCTAGATATTCTATTATAAAACTAAAAGTATTTTTAGGAATTGTTTAGTATAAATGTTATCAAACATTTAACATCGAGTACATTAATCATCTCCAAGTTCAGATCATGTCAACTATGAACTTATCAGACATGATCTGAACTTGGAGATGATTAATGTACTCGAGAAAACCCATTACCTATTTCTTTAAAAAGCAAAATCATAGTTGTATATAACATTTTGCCTGAGAATAAATTATTAATAATGATTTCAGATGCGTTCTTTGTTTATTTAAAAAAATTTAGAATAGTTATGTGAACTAGAGATTTTAAAACGAGACAGTAGTATTGTTTTCGCATTGTTTTTTTTCTGAAGAAAAAAAGTCTTATTGTTATGGTATAAAATTGGAATTTCCCTACTGTGATGTAAACTCTATATTTAGTCTCATCACTGTTTATTATTAATTCATAATATATGTAATTTATGATTCTCTTTTTGAGTTCCTCATTGAATTTTTCTTAAAAGGGATGTTTTTATTTATAGGAAATAAAATCTTGTTGTGTAGGATATCTTTTAAAAACATTTTTTTCGCCTTGACCTTTTCTAATTCTTTTTTAAGTTGTTTTTTGGTGTTTTCAGTCCACCACAGCTACGTTCATTCTTTAGAATTAGTACCGTTTGCGTAATAAGACCAGGTTAAAAGGAAATTTGTAGAGCTTGTATCCATACAGCACATGTCTTTTAAAAATGTATTGTACAAATAAAAAAAAATTATCTCAAAGTCATTTTTTTTCGTAGGAGCAGAAGATATCGACAGATGCACGTGTTATTAAAAAGGGAAGACGATAAACGTAATTTATGCGAACTGTTTAAAATTTCAATTACTGAAAAAGATTACTGAAAAAAAGAAACTGTTGATAATGTGACTCCTTTTCTTGATTCGAAAATCTTTTTTTTTCTTCTTAAAATCTTCTTAAATTTATAAGAGGATGTATCATTGAGTTAAAAGGAAAAAAGAATTTAGAAACCCTTTCCTTTTAAATTCTTTGAAATAGGCTCTCCTGTTAAGGAAGAAAAAGAGTTACATTGCACAAATAATAGTGTGTAAAATACTGAATTAAATATAGGCATAAAAATGAGAAGCAGGACTATTTTGTCTAGTTAAAGAGAATATTTAATTAATATTAAATAAGAGAGGTATTTTAAAAAAATGAAGTGTATTATTGGATTTCAAAGGATAGTAAGCAAACTAGTGTACACCCATCCTCTTTTGATTTATACTCTTGATATTTCTACTAAAAGGTCATACTGATGGTCAGTGAGTAAAATGAGGTATATTTTTTGGCATATTATAGCGCTTTAATATAATGTAAGAATATAGTTATTTATTATTACGATAATTACTTAATTTATAAATAGTGAAATGAAAAACAGTATATCCCCTTTCATTTTCATCATTTATAAACCGTACCAACTAAGTTCCGTCTAGACCAGGGGACTGATTGATTGATTGATTAATAATGTATTTCAAAGAAACACAAGAGCTATTGGCAATAGAACGAAAATTTTAACCTTAGAAGGTGATGAGAACGACACCTGAGTTTGAATCAGACCTTCCACGCTTCCACATCATGCAATTATGTGTAGTTTGCGCCTCAAGAGGTTTAACGTCTAACAACCCCTCTTCTCGTTAAGTCTTCAGTAGCTCCAAACCTCGAACCTTTAATTCGATAGAAGTACAAAATGAACGTGAGTTCATAACCTTGATTTATCGGCTACCTAGGCCTCAAGGAAATCGAGGGTTAGGTAATATATTTATAGTATGAGGCGATAATTATATTGTGAGGATAGCCGCAGAAATCGATTCATTAGCATGGAGAGAAGTTATTTTTGAATATTTATTTCAAATATAAATGAGAAATTCATTCAAAGTAGCTTTCTTGGGCAAAATGTCCTATGAGTCACGTACACAGTTATGTAAAATATCCTCATTTGAAGTGTAACGGGTCTATTTGCGGGCCTTCTACTAATAATTCTCTTGGGGAAACTCTTTCTTTAAATATTATTCTATTGAAAACTTTCTCCCGAAGAAGAAGATGTGACGTTGCAGATCACACACAAGGCTTATATTTAAACATTATCTTTCAGGTTCGGGGGAGAAACGTTAGAAAATTAACGATAACAGTGAGCGATTAGCGTAAAGTAATAGAAAGCTAGGTGAGAGTGTTTCGTATATTATTTGCTTAGTATTTAAGTTTGACGATTTGTCAATTAGATACTTGATTTGGATTAGCGTCGGCTTGAAGTACAGCAACTTAGACGTATCTTAGATTATCTGGAATGTGTATAGCTAAGATATTCCTAAAGTAAGTGATTAAATTTATAATTAAATATTACTTGTATCGTCTTCCTCACTTTTGCTCCCATAATTAGTTTAAAATGCATTTCCTAATCTTGGGTTTCTCAGGTTTGTTAAGTAGTTGAGACTTGTAAATAAATTGTGTTTATTTTGACTGTGGCTAATCTTCCTTCCAACTCTCGTACGTACACTGATGTGAATGGGGTATTCAATTCTTTACAGAAGTATTGTTATAATTGTAGTACATAAAAATGGTATTCAAAGTAACAAATAGCTGTGCAGATATTTTAAGGAATTGGAATATAATACATTGGTCTGTGTTTACTCTTTTTATTTCAAAGTTATTTAATTCACTTTCAGTAGCCAGCAGCATTTAAACCTTAATCAAGCAAATTTTTAACCCTTTTTTTGTGACTCAATGCCACCCCTTACACTACTATCTCCCCGTCTATCTGTAAATATTACTGGATGTGTAGGCGGATTTAAGTGATCGAAAGACATAATAGCAAATCAATAGATTTATTGATTCTAATGAACACAAAAGGGTAGAAACACACAATTCAAATTTAAGAGAAAGAAAATAGAGTGGAGTACGAAAAGGGGAATTACTACTAGCGGAATAACAGAATAGCAACTTAATCTAGGAAAGCTTAAACACGCACAATTACAGCTACGCCACGTACTAATATTCGCAATATTTTAAATTAAATCACTGACCTTATTTTTAAAATCGGCTGTTCCTTCTTGATGATTTCTGCCTTTTTACTGGCTGGGGAATAGTTGAAGGATCCACACTCTGTAACACTGATTTTTACAAGCTTCAATCACCTTCTTCTCGCGTAGCTCCACACGTAACCGCTATCTATGAATGTCAACCACTGCGTGCTGACCTCGCGATCTTTACTTAACTTAACTTCACTCTTTTATCTCTTCACTTTATTTAACCTTTAAACTCGCGAAAAACCCGAACTTATATAATATATCTTATTTGCATAAATCACGCCGGCCTCGGTGAAGATTGGTTGAAATAAATAAATTATTTTAGGAAAAATAGAGAAGGTTAATCAAAAGACCGTATAGATCCGTCACAGTTTTTAATATAGATATAAACATATTGTACATCCAAAAAAAAAGGTGTATAGTTTTCCAAACAGTAGTAAGGGAACTCAACTATTTCAATAAAATCAATTTTTTTTAAAATAAAGAACTTGAGCCTATATATTAAATTAAGAAAATGCTAAAAGAAATGTAATTTGAACATATGCAAATATAATAATCCACAACCGAGTGTGAAAGATAAACTCAAATCACTCATTTATTTCAAAGAAGCCAATTTGTAAAATTCTTGGATCAGCAATACATTTTCCAAATGGAACGTCAATATAAGAATTGTTTTGAATCCGAATTTGGAATAATAAAATTGAAATAAGTTTATTTTATCGTTATCCAACGCCACTAGCTGAAAATGTCAAAAAATAAATTTTTTACTTACTTCAATTTTTTTAGAATGATTGTACTCCAATATCATGTGTTAGTAACACGAGACATAAAAAATCGTAAGAGCTTCGTTTTTAACTTTCAAATTGGTGGATAAGTCTCTTAAAAATCATGCTATTCGGTACAAGGAAATCGTTTGACTTTAAGCACAAGTGCTTATTTTTGCAAAGATATTTAGCCGAAAGCTTTCAATTCTAAATCTAATTCCTTGAAATTCATTTATCGCAAAATTTATTCTTTAAGTGAGTTACATTTCAGAGGAGGGAAATACAACGAGAAATAACACTTGGAATTCTTGACAAATAGATCATGAAGAATACTTAATGAAGCTCACGGCATTATTTTAAGCCTGAGCAGGATTATAGGAGATCTACTGGGTTAAAATTAAAAACTAAACGTATATCTGATTCGCAGAATAGAGATAGAAGAGGTTCAGAGTTTTGGTAACTTTATTAATAAAGAAATGTTTGTACTATAGAATGGTAAAGACCTGTGTATGTGTGTGTATAAGGTTGACTATACTATATCAATTTACATATAAACATTTTAAAGTAAAAGCGTGAGACAAATAATTTTATTCAATGATAAATGTGTCGACAGAGAATTCAACTTACTTAATGTTGAGAAAAAACAAAATTTATAAAAAAAAAAACTCACAAAATCACGAAAACCGCAGTTTTTATAAAAAATTCTTATCTTTTTATTTAGTAACATGTTTATGGTATAATTAAGTATTGCGGTCGCGGTGGCCCAGTGGTCTAGGCATCGGATCATGGCTAGCATGTCATGAGTTCGATCCTAGTACCACTAAAGACCCGCCGTGTAGGGGGAGAAAAGCACGTTAAATCTGTCGAGAGCTCAAACGTCCTCCCGTTGGTGTGGTGTGGTAGTTAGGAGAGGGGGTGCCAGCTCAAGTGTCGTCCGCGTCACTTGACCATGGTTCAAAATTACGCGGACCGTCGCCAAAAGGCTTCGTGTTGCTAATCAGGGCGACGTTAATATTCTCTCACTCACTCATTATTAAATGTTGATTTCAGTTGTGATTAAATGCTTGTGTGAAACTTAGAGACGTTTTGAGAAAAAAATAGTATTCGATTCCTAATCTTTCTGCTAATAATGCCGAATTTGAGCATTTTTTCTGATCATTATGAAAAAAAAATTAGCTATGGATGAGAAGGAAACATTGTGAGAGGGAGAGAGAGAATAAAAAATATTCCAAAATCTTTCGGCTATACCTGATAGAAAGGCAGAATAAAATGTCCCCAAAAGTTATTCTACTTATAAAGTATTAAAATTTCTTAAGAACATATTAAAGAAAGAATTAAAACATTAAACCTCTGTGTGTGTGTTGAAAAAACAATTTATGAATTAAAAGATACACAAAATATATTCAAATTGAATAATTTTGAGAAAAAGAAAAGGATAAAAATCTGTTTCATGTAAAATTGAAAAGAAAAACTTGGATACAATTTTTTATATCAAATGCCAAAATAAATTTTAATAGAATGTAAAGTATTATGATTCTAAGTTTAAATGAATGTCTTGGCTTAAAAATATAATTTTTCTTGAATAAATTCAAGAAGTTCAAATCAATTTAAAAATCCATTGTGAGAAAAATGAACAGCTTCTTCAAGAAACGTTTCATTTTAACAAAATTACATAACTTTTGATAATTTGTAGAAAAACAATAGTATTTATAATCTCTTTTATGAATTGTCAACACATGTTTTATAATGGAAAACATCTTAAAATAGATTTGAAAACTAATCCTTCAAAATTGTTGCTAGGTTGCTGTTTTTATTGAAACATTTTACAACAGTCGAGCAGTTCACTTGCTCAAAATTTCATTTTAGAAAAAATCTGCTGTTAATTTTGATATTTTCTTCGAAATAAGCATCTATCC
The DNA here is from genome assembly GCA_019973975.1 of Trichonephila clavata. NCBI lineage: Eukaryota > Metazoa > Arthropoda > Arachnida > Araneae > Nephilidae > Trichonephila > Trichonephila clavata. The sequence continues at coordinate 55,780 of BMAO01026529.1, forward strand.
CAGCAAATTGTGGTATACTGTACATTTCAGTGCATTTTTTAACTTTTTAATCTTAATGTTAGAGAGTCTGCTTGAAATGGGATCTGTTAAATTTCAGGAGGAAAACGCAGGTGAAGAGAAAAACGTATTTAAAGAAACATGTTTGGTTAGCCACGCACAAGCTATTTGAATTTGTAAATCGTTTTAATACTTCGAATGGAAATTTTATTTTAAAGTGAAAGAAAAGAAAATGTCACCTAATTCCTTCATTGTCAGAATCCGAATTACCGAATAGTTCTTAAAATTCACATTCCCTCATTAGGATGGTTTGAATGCATATGAATATAGGGAGAGTTTTTTTTCTCCAAGATATGATACATTGTTTAACTTATTTAGAGTAGTTCAATACGAATGATGCAACAACTATTCATTTAATTATGAATATTTAAAAAAATCAAATTTTATCTTTTAATAAAGAACATTTTCGCAGATAAAACATTAAAAAATGTATAATAATGTATTTCAACTCTTCAATTATAGATAACTAATAATTTTGGTGTTTATTTTTATTGTTATATAAATGAAAACTATTATGGGAACTGTGTTTATACTTATAACCCTTAAATATTATGCTATTATGTACATACTGTAAGAATTGTTTTAATAGGCTGCATCTTGGCAACTAAGACTTTGGAGGCACTATGAGTTCCCAAACGGGAAAGCCATTTCATGGTGGCACCATCTAGAGGCATCCTTTGCTGCCAAACTAATTTAATTCAAGCATTCGTCAGATGTTAAATTTTACTGAGAGTAACAGATCCAATTTGATACTCAAGGGATTTTTTACATACCACATAATGCGTGCCAATGATTTGTCACTCCAGAAAGTCTATCGACTGAAGTTGGGATCGAAACCGCAATCGTAGGTTTATGTAACTTATTTCTAAACTTACACGGGCGAATTTTCCGAATAGATGTTTTTAAAATTTATTCCTTCTCGAGAAATCTTGTTGCAATAATATTACATTTGTTTCAATACTAGTCTGAAAACAATTTTAAGTTGCATTTTTGCTGTGAGCCAAAACCAATATTTCATCAGATCAGAATAATTCATTTTTTTTTCTTGGAAAAACTCAGCATTTGAAAGAATACAAAAATAAAAGATACGAACTTTTTATTTTATTATATCGGAAAATTTAAAAATTCTGTGTTAGAAACACACCGAAACAAATAAATAAAGATACAGTTTTCCAGATTGTTTTTGAAACAATAAATAACTTTTAGGAAAAGTTTTTAAGTACTTTTGCCGAAAATATAATATCGACAAAAGTAGGGTGACGCTTTTGAGTTCATTTGTTGTGAGTAATAAAAAATATTTCATATTCTTTTTTCTTCTTCTTTTAATATCGACTCAAAGACTCTAGAGTTCAAATACAAAAGATAAGAAAAGAGGTAAGATTATGATGAAAGAAATACACTGTGTGTCGAAATTTGACAGCAATAAAATGTACTTTTAATAACTTGTGAGTGAATTTAAGGACTAATGTGTTGGTTAGGATCAAGAAAAGGTAAGCTAAAGGGAATATATATATTGAAGATTTATAAAACTCCTTAATCTCTTGAATTTTATATAAACTATGTTGAAAATAGAAATACTTATAAACATTATACAAAAGGCGTTGGTATACAAAGTATGTTACACGCATTCTCAACCCAGGACTTCACGCGCGAAAAAAACGAAACGCGTAGGGTATCTTATATCCACGGGTGTTTACACTATGTTTTTTACCGCAAAATGTGCATACACAGTGAAAAAGGAATAAAATTCGGATGTACAATATGTTTATTTCTCTTTTCACACATAAATCTAGTTTTTCTGTTCCTTTTATTAGGGCAATCAGTACATTGTTTATACACTCCTTTTGTCTTCGTTGTGAGTGAGTACAATGTTTCCCCTGGACCTTATTATTTTTTTTATAATTTCGTAAAAGCATTGCTTGCTAGTATCTAAATCCTTTACATTCTTCTGTAAATTTAAATCCAAAACACTTCAGAAATCAGCGTTTGATTCAATGTTTAGTAGGTGGTTTCAGACTACTTGACAAAATAATTTGCGCATTTATTGACGCATCGTTCAACAAAAAAAAATATTGTCATAGGCCAGGGATGGCGAACCTTTTTTGAGACGTGGGTCAAATTTTGTTCATATTTTTTTTTTCGTACTAGCTCGTGGGCCACTAACGCCCTTTGCATCAGAGTTAAGTTTAAAACTTTTTAACTGAGTATTTTTAAAATTAACAACTTTAAATTCAATTGGCTTTGCGAGTAAAAAAAAAGCGAGGTTTGATGATTTAAAATTATTTAGTAGGGCTAAATGTTCTGAAGTGTTTGGTGCACATGACAATGTATGTTTGAATGAACAAGGAGTAACGAAAATTGCATACTATATACACTCATAGACAAAAAAAATTAGCGCACCAAGAAAGAGTCGTCAAAATGAAACAAAATTTTACATACGCAATGACTACTTTGATATGAGTAAATGATTAGAAAAATCAAAGGAAAAGAATCATTTTTTTTTCAGATAAAAAGACTCAAAGAACGGAGGATTTAATACCTTGTTGGACCCCCTCTAGTGCGAATGCACGATGCGATACGATCCGGCATTGAGGCTTACAAGTTATGTACCATGTCTTGAGACATTTCGTTCCATGTTTGCTGTAACCTTGTGTCTAGTTCGTTTAAACTCGTGGGATGCCCAACTCGCCGTCCCAAATGATCCCAGATATGTTGGATTGGAGAAAAATCTGAGGATCGGGCAGGCCAAGGAAGGGGAGTAACAGTGCGGAGACAGTCTTGTGACACCATTTTCGTGTGAGGCCAAGCATTGTCTTGTTGAAAAAGGCTCCCAGGAGCCGTTGCATGAGTGGCAACACATGGGGTTTCTGGATGTCATGGACATAACGCTGGGCTGTCATGATGCCAAGGATTAATACTGGGGGTGACCGTGTATTGCAGGCAATTGCATCCCATACTTTCACACCAGCTGTGGGAGCAGTGTGTCACTGTAAAGCAAAGACAGGATTGAGGGGTTCACCACGGGGTCTCCACTCACGAACACGATTGTCATCACTGCTGAGATTGAATCCGGATTCGTCTCTAAAGACGACCTGGTTCCATTCCGCTGCAGTCCAGTTTCCTCGTGCACGCTACAACTCTACACGGAGGTGTCGATGGGTGAGCGTCAAGGGCAGCACAAGTAATGGGCACCTCGATCCCAAATGTCCTTCAGCCAGGCGCCATCGTATGGTTCAAGAAGACGCAGGGACCCCTAGTGAAGATGCTACCTGTGCTTCGATGGCGGCCGATGAAGCAGTTGGCTGTACACGTGCATTTCTTACGATGTAGTGGTCTTCTCAACGACTGGTCAGTCGAGGGCGTCCTAAGCCTGGTCTTCGTGTAAATGATATCTCTTGGATCCACTGGTTGTCCTCACAACACAATCAGAGCGGCCTAATTGACGAGCTACTTGCCTGTCTGACCACCCAGCTTCCATCATGCCGATGACTCACACCCTCTCAAATTGCGACAACGGCTTATATTGTTTTCTAAAACGGCGTAATGGCTTATCTATCTCAGCACTTCCTGTGTAAACGATTCAGCACACTCAAACAAGCTTTGGTTACCGGTTTTATATTCAATGGAGAAAGACGTTAAACGCAATCTACCTAATATACTTAATGCGCAATCAAGCTGCTTTTCTAATCATTTGCATACCTCTCTGACATGTACTTTCATGCCAAGTTTCGTTACGATCCCGCATTTATTTCTTGGTGCTCTAATGTTTTGTCCATGAGTGTATGTTGTGAAGTATTATTTATTAGTATATATATACATATATATATATATATATGTATGTATGTATATATATACTAGATTTTACCCGCGGCTCCACTCTCGTTGATGTCTTAAAATAACTGTCAAAGTCAAAATCATTATCATTAGAAAGTAAATAATATTATATGGTAATTTTTTTATTGCTTGACTGGAACCAATAAAATTTATAAATTATAAAATGGAGCTTAGTTAAAAAAAATTGAAAACGTAATTTATTATAATAATTAACAACAAATATTCAATAACTTAAACTATTAATATTTTTAAAAATCGAAAGTATCCACGTTTCATATATAATTCCTCTTTAAAAGAACCCAAAACCGAATATTATTCTAAGATGCTACTGTACACAATACTGATATTACATGTTCTTCCGTCAAATGTAAATAAGTGAAGATTTGGGCATTGGACACACCTATTAGACTACATATAGTTGGCCATGGGAAAAACATTGCATTTCAAAATGCACCCCTGCTACCTTAAATGTTAGCTTTGTTAATAGCAACAGTAAAACTGGAAATTGAACTTTTTTGAATTGAAATGGTAGGTCAGTGGGAATACTTGAAATTCGAGGTATGATAATATATTATCCCTTTTCATGACATATGTTCAAATATTGGCACCAAGTATATTCTGCATCAGATTTGTGATCCAAGGCCTCATTCCTTTACATAGTCGAGAAGCATCGAGATTTTGCATAACTGGTACATTTAATTTTAATTGAAGTTTGTGTGAGGGTACACCCGAGAGTTCAAGTGAATTTAAGAACTCAGTGGGATATGAAGTACTTAGTTCTTTATCCATGATTGTATTCATTGATAAATATTTCTTCAATTCTCCCCCTCCCCCGCACGGCGTTTAAATATTCAATGTTGATTGTATGGACATTGTCATTGTTATGCGCCAATATTGATCTTGCGCGCAACCACTGATGCCAAATTAAATTTTGTTGCAAGCCCGGGTAAATTTGAGAAATGAGATTTCCATTATTTTCTTCTACATTACAAAATTCTCTGAACGTAGAATAAAACCTCCAGCCGAAAACAAATAACCGATTTTTAATTGCGTCTCTGCATAATGTTCCGAATCTACGTCATTATGAAGATGCACTCTCATATTCGTTTTCAGACTTAATTTTTCAAATTTTCCCCATAAGCTTGAATTCACCAGCCAATATATAATTAAGCTACCATTCCTCCTAAAATATCTGTACTATCTCCTAAACCCTGAAGAGTCCGATTTAACGCTTCTATAGCTTTCTTGTGCGACATCGTACTTTCATTCCACACTAAAAGATTACATTGTGGAAGCATCCTGTCTTAAGAGCTATTTTTTCTGAAATTTCAGATGAGGGAATCTTCAAATGCAAGATTAAGCGATAATTTTAAAACGGAATGTGCAGTACGACCGTTGGTCAGTAAAATCACGGCTATACCAGAAGAAGCCATAGCAACTGCTATCTTCTAGGTTTTTCTGATGGTCTTTAATAATGAGTTTAGCAAAAACGTTTTTCCTGTTCCTCCAGGGGCTTCGAGAAAAAAAAAAGAGTGCACCACTGCCAGATTCTATTTTGCGTAACACTTGTTGGAGAACGTGACTTTGTTCTGGAGTTAATTGAGGGATAAATTCTGTTACTTGATGTTGCAATGCTATGAATTTGTAGTTTAATTCTCAAGTAATTTCAATATCAAAGTCATTTCCGTCGACACGTCTAGAGCTAATCATTCCAAAATCATGTAGCTTTCTCCAAACCATTCCGAAAACCTTTATTGCGTTTCGTTGTAGATGTGTTCATTGAAAGGCATATTTGTTTGGTTTTCGTCGCAAAATATCTTCCACCATGTAGTCTTTGTACTTATTCCAAAAATTCAAAGTAATAAATACTTTCAAAACTATTCAAACTTATCAAAACTACTAAAGTAATCAAAACTTTTTATGAAACTGTCAATTAATATTATCATAGAATTTTCAATATCACGCGCATGCAATTCGCTAAAACTTTACTTCGTTTCCCTCTTTAAAAAGTGGGGGGAAATTTGCATTAAAATATCTGGGATTGACGGAATAGAGAGCTTCTTAGCCAACTTGGCGATATTTCTCAAAGTTTGAGTTTGACATTTAACAAACGTAACGCAATAAACGTTCGACGTTTAATGAAAAAACATTTAAAAATTGCTTTTTGTTAAGATGCTAAATTACACTATGCTTCAGTTATTTGCTATAAATTAGAGAAAATTTTTATTAAAACTTCCATTATTGAACAAATGCATAATTTTGCGCCAACTTGGCGGGGAGTAAGCAACGTCAACGTTTTACCCGCATAATTCCCGTTCCCGTAGGAATATGGAGATAAAATAAATCTTATGTTACGGAGATAAAATAAATCTTATGTTACTCGCTGATAATGTAGCTTTCCATTGGTGAAAAAAGTTTTAAAATCGGACTAGAAGTTCCCGAGATTAGCCGGAACAGACAGACAGACAGACAGACAGACAGACAAAAATTTTAAAAATTGATTTTTTTTATATAAGTACCGTATATACCTACCTTTAAATGCATATAGTAAAAAGCTGCTAATTTGAAATTACAAGCAGACACTTCAATTTTATTTAATTGTATAGTTCTATATACAAGTACTACCTTCTCTTGCATATTTTCTGACAGATATATATATATATATATATTATATATATAATATATATTATCTAATATATAAAATTCTCCTGTCACAATGTTTGTAACCAAACTCCTCCGAAACGACTAGACCGATTCTAATGAAATTTTGTGCGTATATTCAGTAAGTCTGAGAATAGGATGTAAACTATTTTTCATTCCGATATTGCAATTAGTTAAAAAGATATTAATTAAGAACCTTAAAACGCCGAATTGTTTTACTCCTGCGGGGGGGTTGTTTACTTCGCAGAACTTACATTCCGTTTCGGCCGAGCGGTGTGATCCGACGTTTTTCCACCATCTTAAAATTGCAATCGAATTTTTACTGTTGAAATCAGACAAAAAATATTTACAGAATCAGAAAGATAACTTATTTCGCCACATTACGGTAAAATATTTTTTGCAAAATAATGATATTTTCTATTTTTTAAGAATTTTTTAAAAAAGGGTTAAAACTCATGCATTTTTATGCAAATTATTTCTAAATTGTTGCGTATGAATTTGTTTTCGTGTTATTAAAACGATATTCTACACTAAAAAACTTCAAGCCTTTCTCTTTTATAGATCCAGTCATTTAAAAAATAAAATTCGCCAAACTTTGTTTTTAAAGATTTTTCAAAAAATACTCAAAATTTTAACTTAACATTGAATAACTTTGTCATTTATGAACATAATCGCACGAAACTTTATTTCCTTGTGTAAAAAAATATTATCCGTAATCTGGACGAAGATTGAAAAAATTGCTTAAAAATTACGGATTTAAAATTTTTTTTTTGGGATTTTCATAAAAAACCGTTTTTGCGAAAAATAATTTAAACAGTATTTTTTGTACATTTTTTTTTATTTAAAAGTACTTTATTTTTGCAATTAATTTGAGGAGTTTAAAAGCTTTAACTTAAAAATTATGCCCTAAAAATAAAAAATTAATAAAAAATACGCGATTTTACAGTTAGCCAAACCTTGGAGTCAAAAAATAGTTTTGCCCCAAAGACCTTTGAACGGATTAACCGTCGACCGCATCTAACTCAAGAGTTACACTGAAAAGTTCTGCCTTAAACAGGGGGAAATCAGTAAATTTGACGAGAAAAAAGAAATGCGAGTGAAAAAGTTATTTTTGCTTCAATTTTCGTCATTTTTTCTTTAGATAATTTTCAAAATTAAATCATTATAGATGTTAGATTAAGATGACAAAATGGATTCAATACATTTCTGAGACTCATTTCAAATATTTATCAGTATCAAAATTTTTGTTCTCTTTCAAAAACTTATAGTTTACTTTAAAATAATGCCTAATGTATAAATCTTTTTTTGACATATAATTTCAGAATAAAAACGCAAAATTTTCCCATTTGGAAATTTTTTTTTTTAATTATTCAGTTAAATAAGCATAACTTCCTTAGAAAAAAAAATAAAAGGTATGTTCAAATAAAAAATTCTTCATTATTAATTGCTTGTTATTAATATATCAAAAATCACAAAATTGGCATGTCACAATTAATTGCTAAATGAATATTTTTAATCAATATTAGTATACAATAATTAATTAATTTTGTTTTGTATTTTATGATTTCTTCTAAAATAAATAAATATAGATGAATTTAAAGGAAAATGATTTTTAAAAAGTTCATTGATCATTTAGAATCAGTGATTAAAGAGATAAAATGCCGAAAACTACGTTTTTAAGTTAAAATTTAAAAATTAATTCAAGTTAATTAAAAGTTAATATAATTTTTTTTTTTTACAAAACAATGATATTTTGCATATTTTATGATTTTGTTTTTCTAAAATGAATCAAAATCGTTGCGTTTAGATAAAAATGATTTTTAAAACTTTTAGAATCAGTGATTTAAAAATAAAAAGCCAAAAACCTTCTTGAACAAATTTTAACAAAACACTCAAAATACTTAAAACAATCATTTAATAATTTCTTCTTTTATAAAGATAATTGCATGAATTTTTTTTCCCGTGTGTCGAACATTTCAAAATATCCTTACAATTTTACTTCAAGATTTAAATAGTAGTAAAATTTTGTAATTTAAAAAATTTCTACGTTTCTGTCTTTTTTCAACATACAACAATTTTTAAAAAGGCTACATTTTCGTTTCCGGGCACTAAAAAATTGCAAAGGAAGAATTGAAAACTGAGTGAGTGATTTATAAATTCGCACTGTTCGCCTATTCGAGGGTTTTTAGCGACGGACCTCGAAATTTTCAACCATGGTCAAGTGACAAGAATGACACCTAAGCTTTTACCCACCTCTCCTAAGTACCACACCACACCAACGCAAGAACAAATTTCGAAAAAGGGAGTTTTAATGTCATAGTTAAAGAAATCACTCACATCGCGCATACACACACATAAGTGCTATCGTCCTGAGGGAAACAGGAAATTCCCATGGGGATTAAGTTATTCACGGGTAAAAGCCCGTGCAACGCCGGGCTAAGCGGAGAGGAAAGAAGCAAAGAAGTGAAAGTAATTTCGAGAAATAATATTGGAAGTGCTGATTTTGTGAAGAGAAGGGAAAATGTTAAACGAGAAAGCCATGACACGCACTGACGGGCCATACACTCATATCGTACGCGTCACACCCACACAAAAGTGCTGGCATCAGAAAGAAAGGAGGAAATTAACATGGGGATTAAGTTATACCCTCGGTAAAAGCCCGTGCAACGCCGGCCCGGGTCAGCTAGTATATATATATATATATATATATATATGCCTGCATTTTTTTGATAAAATGGCTAATTCTAGCTCTGTTAAAGTTGTATGCAGTCATATTCGATGTTCTATCAAATTATTTGGAAGAGACAAATATGAAGAAGACTCCAGACACACATATCTTAACGATATTATTTTTGGCGAGTCATGTATTTGTTATAAATAAAGAATTAATAATTGGTGTAAATTATTATTTAAAAGTAATTTAAAATTAAAAATTAAAAAAAAATGGATAGCTATAAGACATTAAAGCTAACATATTTTTTTTATTATCAAATGTGGTTACTGCTGTGAATCCCAACAATTTATTTACTGAAAGATAATATAAGCAAATTTTTATTAATAAAATCAACAAAAAATCATTCAGTAATGCATTTGCAAACGATATCTGAAAGAAAAATTAAAGCGATTTTAATGCAATAAAAACGCCAGCTTCTTAAGCGAAAACATTGGGCGGAAGCAGAGTAATGCTTTGTAGACACAATAAATACATCAGCTTTCTGAAGGAACACGGTGTCTGTAGACAAAATGAAATTATGTGTCAGCAACCTGAGCAAAACAGTTTCCTAAGACAGGATAAAGATGTGCGTCAGTACCCGTAATGAATGGTGGTGTCCAAAGACAGGGCAAACATATACGGATACAATATAAACGTGAGTTTCCCAAACGAGAACAGTTTCCAAGACAGGGTAATGCTATGAGACAGCCTCCTAAATGAAAGTGCTCTCCAAAGACAAGGTTATGTTACGAGTCAGCATCCTAAATGAGGACGGTCTTCAAAGACAGAGTAAAGCTATGAGTCAGCATCCTAAATGAGGACGGTCTTTAAAGACAGGGTACAGCTATGAGTCAGTATCCTAAATGAGGACCGTCTCCAAAGAAACGATAAAGCTTTGAGTCAACATCCTAAATGAGGATGATGTCCAAAGACGGGGTAAAGGTAAATGGATACAATAAAAGCGTGAGCTTCCTAAGCGACGACGGTTTCCTAAGAAAAAATAAAGTTATATTAAAATAATAAAAACGTCAGATTCTACCGTTTTTACTCAGAAAGGCTTTAATGATATAATCGATTCGCTATTGTACAGTATTAGTAAGTTTGAACTTGTTTTTAGTTATTTTCAGACAGTTTTAAATGAAAATAGAAGTTTTGGATGTATCTCAGTAGTGGCATATTTTATTATTTCATCAGCATATTTTATGTAAAACTAATTGAGCTATTGAAGGCTGTATATTCCATTAATTGTATCTAATTAAAAAGGAACAAACTATTTAAGTCCGCGCATTCAGAAGTCATTTCAATTCTTCAAGCTTTTAAGGTTCCACGGCACACATATACTCGAAATAGTAATATACTAAAATCTAGTCTTCGCTCCTTTGGTCAATTTCATTTTTTTAAAGTATTGAATTTCTTTTTTCGTACCTTAGTTAAGAATTTAGTGATTTCACTCGATGGGAAATGTTATAAATCTGGTAAAGACTCAACAACTTTTTCTTAAGAAAGTAATAAATTGCGGGGTGAATTACACCCCTGTCAGGCAAAATTCTTTTTTTAATGGTACTAAATCGGTAATTTCTACAGTTTTATTTTTAATAATGATTTCCTAATTTTTTTTTCACTTAATATGAAGTGGTTTTTTTAATATTTAATTCTTCTTCTGTCCACTTTTTTTATTTATTTGTTTAATTAAAATTTTTTACTGCTTTCGCTTATTTTAATTTCTTTTTCTACAATCATTTTGAAATTCTTCACATTCATTTTCCCTCTTCACTTTTCTGCGCCATTTTACTTGGAAAATAAAGGTAATTTCTTTTTATTCCACTTTTTAAATCTTTTTAAATGGTTGTAATTCTACCGTTCTCAGTTGTTTCAATAATATTTTTTTATTCTTCATATTTCGTAAGGTGCGAGGCAGCCATCTTGAATAATATCTACATTCCGTCTGTAACCTGTTTAGCGTGATTTTAGTCACGCCTATGACTGTAGCAGATTACAAATAAACTAGCGTAGATTTAGAAGAATTAAATATTGCACTTAAGAAAAACGTGTGCACTTGAAATAAACGAAAGATCTAATAAGTACTGTATTTAGATGACCAGAACACAATAGTTGTGTTCAAAGTTATGGCAAAAGAATTTTACTTATGTAGACGCCACCCCATGAATACGAATAAGTACGAATCTATATGTTGTCTTGCAGTTTCGTTACGTTTCTTATTCCACTAAGCTCGATAGTCTTTCGGGTACTTACGTATTAGACCATATTTTTGGTAATACTTCACTGCGTTCGCTTTCGAAGAAAATAAGTTCCCAAATTTAATCATTTTTCACAACAGAATAAGAGAAGAATAATACAAAAGAATTAACCAATTAAAGTAATATTATCTTCGATCGATTATTGTCTTTAAACATGTGCGAGAAAATTTCAAACTGTAAAAGATATTATAGCCACATTTTGTTTCAATTTCGATCATAGTTAGTGTTACTGGAATTCTTTTACGTATAGTAAATAATCATTGGATGTTCTTTAAATGACTTTAAGATTCCTTATCTTAAGCGGACTTCTCTATTGGTTTTTATAAGCGAGTGAATTTTTTTTCCAACATGAAACGAATAAAAACTTTTCATTAAATAACAATGTTGATCAAAAATGTTTGTGAAAAATTATGGAGCACTCGAGTTAAGAAAACGCACACTTAATCCTTTTTAACAACATGTAAAAATAACCTAAGAAGCAAGTGATAATGATGGAAATTTACGCATATAACACTTAAAGTTTTTTTTAAAAAAAAAACTACTAGAAAGCGCAATAATTTTTGTCTTTTTAACTTACACGTGTGCATTAATTCTTAAACGGCTGCAAAATTTTTTGAACCTAAAGAGATATTTTTTGAAATACACTTGTGCTGTTTTAACACAAAATCTCTCAAGATTCTTAAATTTTTGTCTTATCCGTATCAATTCTGGAACTAAATAAGAAATTCTGAAATCAAGTTGCCACAAAATAACCACTATAATTTTTTTGGAAAAAAAATCTTTTTCTAAATTATTCTACCCCATTCTTTCTAAAGAATATCATGAAACACAAATGAAGGTTTAATTAGATTTAATTTCTGCCATAGTATATCCCCTGTAATATCTCCCTACTTGCATATGCAAAGAATTAAAAGTCCTAAAAAATACGCAAAAAAAGAGGCTGTACAGAATCGCATATTTATTAAAATTTTTTACCTTGGTACGTGTGTGAATTTAGAATTGTAACGGCGATTCACGCGCAGAGTATGACATATTCGAAGAGGCTGTATCCAAAAATATATCTTTAGAATTTGCCTATAAACTAAGGCTCCTCAAAGAATGTCAGCTATACCAGAACCTATATGTTTTCCAAAGAAATATTTAGATGGAGTCTTGAAAAAAGTTAGGCACTGGGTATGACAGACCCTGCGCGTGAAGTGCCGAGTTAAGGTACTGAAAGTCATTTTTATTCTTAAAAGTTCATTCCCTCTTATTATTTTGACTAGTATATAGAAAAGGGTCGGCCGCCTATGGCACGCATGCCACATGTAGCACACGATACAATTCTCTGAGGCACTCTGCACTACTTTACAAGCTTGTCAATTAGTGAGGGGTTGGAAGTTAATAGATTTATAATAGACCTTCTTGACTGATAACTCTAAAGATAAATTTACAGCTATTTTGTAAATTATTGAGTGTCATTGCTGGAGATATTTAATTCTTTGAAAAGAGAAAATTGCATGTTCTCTGCTTTCCTTATCTTGGCTCTTGTTCTTTTCCTTTCTCTGTTCTCTTGGCTCTACATATCTAAATAAAAACTCTTTCCTCATACGAACAAAATTTTTATTCCGTAAATAAATTGTTTAGTAAACTGAATGCCCAGAATCGTGTCAAATTGAAAGTCACAAATCATACCCCTGATTTTGCTATATGAAAGTAGAGTGGGGCAAGCACTAGGTTCGCATTGAAACGCTTATTTATCTTTTTATTTAATTATAATGAAGGGAAATGCTGAATATTTTATGTTGTCTATTTCTTATTTTTATAAATATGTTTAAAAATATATATATACAATTAAATTTTTTTAAAATTTTTGTTGCAGGAATAGTTATATTTTATGCTGTTTATTTTTGTGCTAAAAACATCTTTCAATCATGAAAAATTAATATATTTAAAACTCTAAATCAATATTATTGACCTCTATACTTTAAACCCGCGTGCATTATCGCGAGAATCGAAGTTTTTCAAAAAGGTCCTACTGTGTCGCACACTGAATCATATTGGTAGATTATATTGGCAAGCCACTGCTAAAAGGTTACCAAACTCTGCTATATACCATAGATTTCCTATGTACCCTGAGTGTGTTTGTGATTCTGAGGAGGTTCGTGGCAAAGTAAAATTAATTTACGGGTACATGGAGAGTGTTACGGGGTACACAAATGGTAAAATGTAAATAGATTCTGTTCTATGAAAGCTAAAATGAATTACAAATAACTTTTGCGTTTTTGTGTAAAAATTTTAAAAATTGTGTGCAAAGTATCATAGGTAGGTACTTAAAATACACAAAATGATATGCGTCGAATGGCAGCCGAGTGTGGTGTGGACGTGCTTGCGTGAAGCGGAATATTCCCTTTAAATTCAATAACTAGTCTAAAATATGGAAGAAAAAAAACAAGCTGCGCATCAGTCAACAGTTTAATCTTCTTTTGTACATGATGCCGAGATGTAAAGGGAATGCAACTAATTTTCCTCAGTTTTGAACAAAAAGCGGTATTATTCTTTGCACTGTTTTGAAGATAATGTTCTTTTACACAAGCCTTTTAAAAACAATTGATATCTTCTTTTATTTAGATTTATTAACCAAATTCATACTTTTGTTCAAATTAATTTATAAAACAGTCTTATTGTATAATACGTATCAATATTATTCAAAAAAATTTCAATATTATTTATGGGATTTAAATTTGTAATTATTCTATATTGCATTAAACAAGAGAGTTATTTCACTAAGGGGTTCATGCCGAAAATTTTGCAACAAAAAGGGGTCTATGGACACTAGAAATTTGGGAACAATTGCAGTAGATGTAGGCATATCACAGTTTAAAAACAATTTTTCTTGAGTTTTAACGATATTAAGAAGGCATACAGTAGAACGTTGTTAATCCGAACGTTTATTATCTGGAGCGTCAAATATCCGGATCAGTTTTTTTTTGCCAACTACATGTACTGTACTTGAATACGTTTTCAAACAGTGCAATGCGCAACAGTTCTTTCGCGTGAGGCCAAAAGTGACGGGAAAACCCAATGTGAAAGATATTTTGAGAATTTCAGTTGTGTGATCTGGTGAAAAATGCATGGAATAGGCTAAGGCCAGATTTATAGAAGGCGAAAAAGACATCAATGACGACCACAGGAAGGAGTTACCGACTTTGTTCAATCGATCCAAGGATTTCAAGAATGCGATGAAGACGTAGAAACTTGGATAGCATTCGATGTAGAAGACAATGGATTTAAAATGCTAAATGATAACGAGATGGGACTTCCATGCAAGAAGAATCCGACCTCTCGAAGATGAAACGGATGAAGACGAGGACAATAACAACAGCAAGTGAGTGAATATTTACGTCGTACCCTTCAGCTACACAAGGGCTTTTGACGACGGACCGCGTAATTTGGAACCATGATCAAGTGACACGGACGACACCTGAGCTGGCTAACAACCTAACCACCACTCCTAACCGCCACACCGCACCAACGGGAGGACGTTTGAGCTCTCGACAGATATAACGTGCATCGCTCCCCTACACGGCTAGTCTTCAGTGGTCCTGGGGCTCGAACTCATAACACACTAGCCATGATCCGATACCTTTACGACTTGGCTACCGCGGCCAGCTAAAACAGCAAGGGTCCATCAAATGCTGACGCGTTTTTTGAGTTAGAGACAAATATGGAGTGGTACGGACAACAATCAGAATGCTGTCCTACTCAACTACTGCTGTTTAAGAAAATGAGAGACCTTGCAGCGAAAAAACGAAGGTGTACAATGGTGCAGCGAAAAGTAAGTGATTATTTTTCACAATAAAGGTAAAATTGAGACGTTTTGCATCTATTTTGCTTTTTCTTGAAGCACGCTTATCGCATGTGATGATTTTTTATGTTCGTGTAGTGTCCGGTTACATTTACTGCATGGATCTCATTTTGTTTTCGGTTATCCGAGCAATCGCATATCCGAATGGTGTCTGGTCCCAATTGATTCGGATAAGCGACGCGTTCTATGTATATATATAAAACCCAATCTAATATTTTAATAGGTAATTATATTCCTTTAGGTATTTTATTGTCATTGGATCTTGATCATTGAACAAGGCTAATGACTAAAACAAAGGCAAGTATATATTTTAAAAATTACTCTATCTTGATATTCAAGATTGTAATAATAAATCTATATATATTTTTCTATTTATATATGTATAAATAGGGATTTTTTTTTTATTATGCCTCCCTCCAACACCGTTCAACCGATCACTATGAAAATTTGAAAATGTGGAGAATCTGTGTTTGTGCTATCCTCTTTGTTGCAGCTCCCTAACAGTTTGCGCTACAGCAAATCAACTTCTGCACCTTTTGATCACTCGCCTAGTTGCCAACATGGTAGCCAAAAATGATGCCAACTTGACTTCATCACCAACATTTCGCTGTTTTCATTGAATCACCATTATAATGTAAAGAATTGTGTTGCTTGCGATTTTTCTCACAATGTGTTACATTTTCTGAGTAGATTTTAGCTTAGGAAGGTGTTTTCTAAAATCGAACCACAAGAGAGTTACGGGCATTATAAATAAAAAAAAAATCCTTTTTATCAGCCATCAGACCTTTAGACTTAAAATTGAACAAATATGTTTTTTTTTTGTTTTGCTGAGGTATGCAAAACGCTTTTTTTTTTGTTTATTTTGCAATTCATGTAAAATTCACTCATTAAAAACTTTTTTATACTTCAATCTGTATTGTTTAATTTTTCTATTCACCCGTGCGAATAACGGGTTTACCACTTTGTAGATATATGTAACAGAAGTTACAGAAATATTGCAATAAAATTAAAATAAAAAATATAAATTCGTTTGCTTTTTAGTAAAACGCATGAGTAAACATAAACTTTTAGAATCGCTAAAAATCTTTCAAAAGAAAATAGAAACATGGCTGAGATGCAAAAAATCTGTATAATATATCTCTATCTACATTGAAAGAGAACATGCTGTTTGATAGCATCTAGGCAGGATATTTATTAATCGGGAAAGATTGTAAAATATTTTCTTTTCCGAAATCCGAGGACACTTTTCACACCAGAAAGATCAGAAACAATAAGATATTTTCTGATTTAAAACATAACTCGGAGCATTGCTTCATTCTTTATTTCGAAGAAATATTATTTACTGCACCCAGAGTTTTGCGATGTGTAAAGGCGAGTTGATTTTTCCTCCCTGTGTCACTCAAGTGGGTGCAGAATACTGAAGATTTCATCACGAATTCCTCCAAGCAAAATATGATTTCCAAACAATTTTCAGAATTTTTTTCTTAGGATTATGAGCTCGCATGGAAGAAGTTTCCTTTAAAACAAAAGATGTGTTTCCTATTCAAATGTGTAAATTAATGTGAATTCTGAAACTCAAATCTGCCTTTGAATTCTGCTTTGAAAAATATTATTTTAAAATATAACAGACGAAGAATTTTTAATAAATCTGCGAGTTGAAAAATATTGAGAGATTCTGAGTGACATATGTACAAAAGTTATTTTAATAAATTTAAGCATTTTCGAATTGAGTCTAGAACGAATTCTTGAAAAGTATTGTGAAACTACGCGCACAAAAATTTCGTATAATTTTGAATGAAAGCCTTATATACACCTAACGTTTTTTTATATAATTGAAAAGTTTCCTGAAAAACCGTGGGGAAAAAATAGCAAAAAAAAATCTGCTGCTTATGTAGAAAAGATCAAGTCGTGCTGCATATTTTAAAAATAGCATGTAAGATGAAAAAACAGTAAAATAGTAAGAAATATATAGTAATGGTTTTATGTTTATATTTATATATTCATTTTAAAGCCTTTAAATTATCCAACTTTTTAAAAAAACAGTACCATATTAAGTAACTCAAAACTTCATTTAATAAGTCAAATAAAATTAGGAATGTTTACTTCTTGTTTCAGGGATTATCAGTGAGTGTCCAAACTCTGATCTATAAAGCATCCCGAAGGCTATTATAGATGATCCTCGTCATTTGACCGTGGTTTCAAATGACGAGAACGATACTTAGCTTGGAAACCAACTCCCCTAAATTCCTCACCACAACAGTTCATCAGCCGTTCTACTCGGCGGGTCTTTAGTGGTACTCGGGTTCGAACTCATGATATGGGGAAACTGTTCATATTAAAACTATATTCAACATAAATTTAATGCAAAAAAAGATATTTTATACAAACTAAAAGTAAGGATTAAAACCAAAATCAAGCGCAAAATTTAAAATATGTGGTTGATTAACTTCCAAATCAAGTCAAGCAACGTTAAAGGTTAAAACATAAAGTTAGAAGTGAAATGACTTAAAAGCGAAGCATTCAACCTAAATAACAGTGTTTCTCAAATGTTCAAGATTTACGACCCAATATTCAATCATAATTTTCATCGCGCACCCCGTTCCATACAAAAGCAATGCATTTAATTAAAAAAAACTTTGAAGCTATAGCTACAATTCGACATTTCCTCAACAAATCCCACCGCCTAATATAAACGTCTCGCTACGCCTAAACGTCAACTACCCCTGACGTATACACACGGCTTTCCGAAGTACGATCTTTTCTGTGTATTGCTACCCAGACAATTATTCCGAAGGCTTTGGAATGTAATAAAAGAACCTTGACACACACACACGCACACACACACGCACACACACACACACACGCACACACGCACGCGCACGTACGCACACACACACACGCACACGCGCACACACACACGCACACACACATACGTTTTTGAAGGATTTAATTATTTGAGAGGGTTCGCTTATCTATATGTATATATTTCCTCCCTCCCCAATACATCACAAACAAAAGCGATGACATTGGGGAGCGAGTCGCGTAACCTTTAATCAGCAGTTAAGGGTTTAATTATAAAGCGTAGAAATTATTAAGGTAAGTGCTAATTGTTGAGTTATAATTTTATATATGACAAGCCCATGGAGTCTTTTCTTAATTATTAACGATGTTCGTATATAATATTGTTAAATTGATTTTAAAATACATTGTACAGTACTGATACATTTATATATGTAAATGTGTATTTTTTAATATATATGTCAGATTGTATTTTGTTTGTTTACTGTCAGTAAATTAATAATTTTAAAAAAATAATTTTTAGCTTCCGATTTTTCAATATGCTCGCACCCTTCTCGTAGATTTTTCACGCCGCAGTAGAGAGGTGCCCCACTTTTTGAGAAACGCTGACCTAGATGAATTTTATAGTTAACAAATAAACACAGTGATCACTCGTAGAGGGATCTCTTCTCAGTGAAAAGATGTGTAAGTTCAAGTCTCCTGTGAAAAATTCTTAAGTACTTTAATAAATAGTAAGAAGTAAAATTTTGTGTAGTGTAGGATATTATTTAAAAATTTATTTGACCTCTTCTAATTCTTAAGAGTACTTTTCTATTTTAAATTTACCACAGTTATATTTGTTCTTCCAGTTTAATATTATTTTGCGTAATTCAGTCACAAAATGGAATATCAATCAACATACAAGTCCTTTAGGTATTAATTAAGCGAATTAAAAATATTTCAAAGTAATTTACTTTTTATAGGAGCAAGAAGATATCGAACGAATGCATGTGTTCTTAAAAGGGCGGGACAATGAATGCAATTTATGCAAACTGTTTAAAGTTTCAGTTAATGAAAAAGATTACTGAGAAAAAGTGCAGACGATAATACGCGACTTCTTTTCATGATCCCGGAAAGCCTCTTAAATTTATAAGAGGATGTATCCTTAAAGTAAAAGGAAAATTCCTTTTTTTTTAGAAAATTTTTCCTTAAATCCTTTGAATTGGCTCTCCTCTTAAAGGAGTAAAGGAACTACATTGCATAAATAATCGTTCGAAAATTACTGAATTAAACATTCGAACAAAAAACGAGGAAGAGGAAGTATTTTACTGCAACGGGAATTTTTAATTTAACTAAATGTGAAAGAGAGTTTTTTTATGAAGCGTATCATTCGATATCAAAGTAAAACAAACAAAGTATCATACACCAGTCGCATGATTTATACGGTTGATACTGCCTTTGAAAAGACCGTCCTTAAGCGCGTAAAACTAGTTTTCATATTGTTTTTCCTTTGTCACAATGTAGTGCTGTGACGAAATAAACTCAGTAATAATTCACGAATACTATAATCATATAATATATAAATAATATTATAAAAAACAATATAGCGACATACATTTTTACTATTTAAAAATAGGCTATCCTTTGAAGTCTAGGAATTGATTGATTAAATCACAGGTTCTCAACGTTGGCGATAGCGCCCCTATGTGGGCGTTTGTAGCTTTCAGGGGGGCGTTGAGATGGCACGGAGGGGCTTGGGCAGATTAACGAATACAGAATAAAAAAACGTGCTGATTATGTACTAACACTTTTAGTATACAAAGTAAACTTTAATATTGCTTACCTTATGTTGATTGTATGTATTTAAATCATTCCATATCACATGTACGAAAATTCACATATTTCGGTAGTACGGGAAGTGGATGAAAAACTTAAAAGATTACATTATACATTCAGGCGTACATTAAATTGATTGATATATTGCCTTTTAATTTCTGAAGTGCACGTGTTGTCTTTGTCTGTGAGCAGTAGGGAACATGTTTCGTCCACTGCATTTCATTACGTCCCCCCCCCCCAAGAAACATAATTAAATATGTTAACCAGGAATTAACGTGATTCTTTAAAATCTGAAACTGTCCATTTATATTTTTTTAAAGCAATAGACGTACGAATTACTTAGTATCATCCAAACCCTGCCTGTCTTTATAACAGGTAATCTAAAAATATTTTATTCCACTCTTTAAAATGAAGAAGAAAATCAGTAGCGTTTCAATTCTAACAATATCCTACCTATGACTAAAATATATAATATTACACATTTAAATATAGTTGTGGCAATAGATATTTCAGATTCGCGAGTAAAAAAACTGGCACTTTAGAAAAAAAATGAAATTAAAAAAATATATTCTTTTAGTAATAGGATATTTATTAAAACTTAACTCTTGTTTTCACCATGTATTATGTACACTCTTATTTCTCTAGAGTGGGAGGGGGCGGTATAGAAATATTCACTAGAAAAGGGGGCGGTATCGAAATATTTATTAGAAAAGGGGCGGCAAGTTCAAAAAAGGTTGGGAACCTATGACTTAAATTAGCATTTCGGAGCAACATGAGGGCTGTTGACAACTAAACTCGAAATTCTGAGCCTTTATCAAACGACACCTGAGTAGGTATCCTAATCTCCCAACTTCCACACCAGGCCCCAACGTGGGATACAGGCTAGGTTCAACATCCAACAAAGCCTCTTCACGATAAGGCTTTAGTGGCACCAAAACACGAAACCATAATTCTACAAAAATAAAACTGGCTGAGAGTGTGTTCGTGACCTTGATTAATCGGCTAATGCGGCGAGGTTTGAAATCGAGGTTTTGGTAGTACAGTAGAGTCCCCAAAATTAGGACTAGTTTGAAACGAAGGACGTCCACGTTAGAGGAAATGCCGGACTTTTGAGAACCGGATTAAAAAAAATAATAAGTACGAATGTTTCCTCAGAAGATATTGTGCTGCACATGTACGCATTGTTCGCTTGAGAATACAACTTGAAATAAACTATCAAAATACCCCTAAACAAAGGAAAAGTACATACTTTAAGAAATAATTAAGCATTCACTGTGTGAACATGAAAATTAATGAAGATATTGTATACAGTAATTTGCCTTATCAGACATACCACAGAAAAATACTTCAGGAAGGCATAAAGCTATCTATAAAGAAAATTAAGTAACCCACTTTACAAAAACTGTCTTTTTTTCAATTCCTACTATTAATTCGCTCTCTCCCTATGTATATTCATGTATATATATATATATAATTAAACAAGATCTAAAGTGAAATTCCCTATTTAACACTTAACATTTATTTTCCGTTAAATCTTCACGTCTTAAAATAAATAACCAATTATTTCTTCGAACAGATGATCCAAACAAAACACTTCTAATCCCAGATCATAATTATTAAAACACCCATATATATCATTCCAGGCTTTCAAGTATGACCCACATCTGAACATAAGTGGTAAAGCCCCTTAGCCATCACTTGGCCCCGTTTTCTCTTAACGTGAGGTTTGTCGATTGCTCGCTGAATAAAACCGTTTTTAAAAAAGCTTGATATTGACTTGACACACACACACACACACACACACAAGAATAATTAAATTAGACATAATTAAATTCCCTATCCAACTTTCTTTTAATTTTTTTTTAAGTTATAACTTCAAGTATTAAATTTAGTACCCACTTCTTTCAAAAAACAGATGGCCGTAAACATAACTTTTATTCTCGACCATTAATTTTTATTGCATTGTATGTCATGCTTAACTTTCAAGTATATCTCTTCAATAAGAAGGGTACTTAGTGGAAAAGCCACTTATACTTTTACTTGGTGTCCGTTTTTTTCTCAGAGCAGGCAAAGAATTCGCTCTTGGAATAAAAACCGTTTTTATAAAATGGCTTGGTGTTGACTCGAAATACGATATATATATATATATTGTTCAAATTTTCAATCATTAATAAAATACTTTCTATTCATCCATTCAAGTTCAAATACATTTTTTTAAAAACTTGCAGTGTGGAGGACACTTGATGTTAATACAGTTTTTCTATTATTAATTCATTAATTAAATTAAAAAATGAATAAATAGTAAAAACAGAAATAGTAGTTCAACAGCATATATAGAAAAGAAAATTGTTCATTGTATTCCTGTAGCACAACGCATAGAGATTTGGACTTGTAATCTCTAGATCGTGGGTCCAAATCCTGCCTGGGAAAGACTAGTTCTTGATTATGTGATTCCTTGTTTTTTTTCTAATTTATTAGAATAATGAAATTTAATTAATGATTAAAAATAGTAACAAACAAACAAAAGTAGTCTAACATCATATGTAGAAAGGAAAATGGAAAATTGCAAGGAAAATCGCATTATATTTTTGATTCTGTCATATGTATATGCATATAAAATGTAAATATTTAATACAAAGTAACTAAAATAAAATGTTTCTTTGTTGACCTAAGTAGAAATTGGTTTAAAAAATTTTGCTATATTACTTGTTTATAAAGAATTGTCTGATGTCCTGTCGTCTTCTGTACTGCTCTCAGCATTTTACTGCTTCATCACGAAGACGAAGAATGAACAGTAAGTCTATTACTGACGCACCTTGTTCAAAATACTGAAGGGCGGTTTCTACACCTTTTTTGTCCTTCACTGAGTGATGTTAAGGAGTTGTATGGTGTTTTCGACGTCAATGTCATCTTTTAACATTTTTTTCATTACCTGTGGCAGTAGCAATACTTTCTGCATCGGAAATTATGTCTTGCTCGGCATCGTTCTGGAAAAATTGTTTCTTAGACTTTCAAGGATGTGGCCGATTCGTACGCAGATCCGAGTTATTGAGTACCGAGTTTTCGGGACACTTTTGTATATTTGTATTATGAGCAGATAATTGGAAAGTAATCATGAAGAGGCATGGATACAGTCAAAATCAGTTTTGTTAGGATGACCTCTAAAAAATTATTCTGCTGCACAGATAGAAATGTTTCTTAAAAATATTTCTTGTATATTCAAATTTAATCGAGGTAGACATTTAAAATGGCTTTTTCATTCAGAATGCGATACGGGTAGTATACACAATTAAATAACAGATAGTTATTCGAAATACTTTTCTCACTGCAGTAATTAAAAAAAAAAGGTTTAAGAAAAAGTAATAAAATAAAATACCATCCAGAAATTTTTAGAAAAATTTGAAAATTAATCCGTGTTTATCTTTTTCATAATATTTACACATGTTTGAAAGCTATTTGCTTCATTTCAGTATCGAATGCATGTAGGTGCAGTAGAACACTTATAAAGTCATTTTAAAACAGATATTTATGCTATTATGTTAAAAAAGACTATTATTTTGCTTACAGAATCAAGTGAACTCAAATATTCAAGGGGAAAAAAAAGAAAACCAGGAAATATATATATGGAGTTCACAAATGTTTAGTATCAAAATATTGTTAAGAATTTTATGCAAAGAATACTTTAAAAAAAGTTTAAATAGTTTATATCTCAATGTATAATGTGTAATACTTCTCTGTTGCATTTATTTTATGTTGAATTGTAATATTCGCAAGCGACGTTGTTCCTTACATTATAATTGCAATTCGCTGGAAACTTGGCGAAATCTTAGTGATAGAGCCAAACTGGCATCATTTTTGGCGATTATGTTGGCTACCATTTTTGGTGAGTTCGTGATCCTATAGATTCTTCTAAAAATTGGTACAGAAATCCACTAATATCTAGATCTACGACACAAACGAATTTTTCTCGAAAGATCCACGACGCATTTTTATATTGGGAGTAGATCGCCGAAACTGAGTTAGTCTTGTTTTGATCGTTGAAGAGTAGTATTGATTTGAACGTGAAGAATCGACCAGCGATTAGTAATTACTGCGGCTGTTGTACAGGACGAGCGATTGCTTGAGAATAGTCTTTTATATACTTGTATTTTAGACACCGATGGTTGTGTCTGAGCACTGTTGAAAGTGTGAAGACATTCTGAGAGTTATTTTGCGAATTTTGCAGTGTAGCTTGTATTTTAAGGATTATTTTTCGACAATAAACTTTCATCGCTCCTGAAGAACTGCCTTGTTCTTTGCAAAGGATTTGCATAAAATCCTCGAACCCCGATCTATGTAACGATATTAAAGTAATGTAATTTGAACATAAAACTAGAGACGTAATGATCTACAGCAGAGTTTGAAAGATAAATTCAAATCACGTACTTGTCTCAAAACTTAGGTAGTTTACGAAACTCTTGGAACAACTATGCATTCGCTAAATGGAACGTCAATTTCAAGATAAAAACAGTTTTGAATCCAGATTTGGAATAATGAAACTGAACTAAATTTCTCTTATCGTTTTCTCGACACCTTTGGTTATACATGTCTAAAACTAAATTTTTAAACTACTTAAGTTTTTTCTTGGATGTATTACTCCAATCTCTTGAATTAGTAACACGGCGTCGAAAAGTGTAGGATATTTTTTTTTTTAGATTTAGTAGATTTTGACGATTGAAACTCAACTATTCGCTTAAGGCAAAGCATTTGGCTTAAAGCTGAAATGCTTATCTTGGCAAACATATTCAGCAGTAAACATTTGGCTCTAAATCTTGTTTCTAGTTATCTACTTATCGTGGAATTTTTTCTTTAAATGAGTTTCATTTCATTGTGTGTGTGCGGGGATTTAAAAACTAGAAACTTTGACGAGAATAGATCTTGAAGAGTACTTCTAATGAAGTACGAGACATTATTCTAAGCTTAAAGCAAGATTGTTTGAGTTGTATTGAGCTAAAATTAAAAACTGAATGAATTGGATTTAGAGAATTATGATGGAAGTAGTTAAAAGTTTTGGTGAATACACATACATAATTAGGAAGTTTTAAAACAAGAATGTAAATCACCTTCATAGTGTTACTGCTATCTTAATCTACTTATAATTCTTTTCAAGTAATAGAATTAAGAATACTTTTATTCAGCGACAAATCTATCGCTACAGATTTAAACTTACTTTAAGAGATATCGTAATATATTGAGTTCATTTTCTTGTTTAGAGTAATTGTAATACGAAATTCTTATCTTTTTATCGGTGAAATGGGTATGGTATTTTTAGATGTCATTTTCAGTCCTGATATAATGCTTGTTAAATTAGAAACTTATTGAGAAAACAAAATATTCTTTTAGCATTAATTAATTTTCTATTCATTAAGAAGGTAAAAATCAAATATAGGAATGAAGTTATTGAAGTTTTATAAGGGGTTAATGTGTTAACTCCATAAGAAAGTACAAGAAATTTCTGAAAACCCATATCACGTAGTTTAAAAGGATCAAATTAACAGTCTTATTAGTCTTCTTTCTCAGCTTGAAAAAAAAAGAAGCTAAACGTGTTATACCGTTATGCTTAGAGAGAGAGAGAGAGAGAGAGAGAGAGGGAGGGAATTTTTTAAAAATTATTTGTTATTTTTCACATTAAACTCAATGAAACTTGTAAGTTTTTTCCCATGTATTTTACAGTAACATAAAATCCGGCGTATAACGTACAATTTTTAACACAAAAAATATGATTGAAAATAACGGGTACGAGTTATACGCCGAATATAAAAATAAGAGTTTTAAAAATAGAAAAAAGAGATGAGTATAAAAAAAGTTCGAAATGTAAAAAAACATAGAAATATGTTTACTTAAAAGAAATTAGACTCTACGAAAACTTAATGGGTTGTATATCTAGAAGGATAACTTTTTTTCTAAAACTTTTGAGATAACACGTTAAATAATTTCAAAACATAACATCATTATACATGTACATTTCTTTGTAAAAAAGGGGTGTGTTTTATACGGTGAGTATACATAAAAAAAAATGAAGCTCGAAGGTTACACGCCGATGCGCATTATACGCCGGATTTTACGGTATGTGAAATTCTGATTCCATAAAATGTTCCATTGTTTTGTTCAATTCAATAAAACAAAAGAATTTGCAAGAAATAGTTATTTTTTACAAACCCGAGGTTAGGGTTTTTTTACATTTTAATCTTATTGGTATAATTATAATAAGTTTAATGAAAATTAGTTAAAAATGCAACAATTAAACGTTAAAATAACTTCTTTTTTAAACACTTTTATATAAACAATTTTAAGAAATTTAAGTTAATCACATCATCAATTTTTTTAAATCTAATAAAAATTTCAGAACCACTGTATTTTGACCAAAATTATTTACTCAAAGGGAAATTATCGAAAAAAGACTTACCTTCTTAGAAGATAGTTTAATATATTTCTTTGTTCCTGATCTGGGTAAAAATGCGACAAATAGGCACTTGAGCGTATAATAAATCAGATTACACTATTACTTGGTCTGTGATAAGATGCCTAACACATTTTGAATAAGTGTATAAATACGTATTTAAGTCAATAAAAATTGTCTTCAAACTTCTGAACTCTTTTTAGAAAAGTAATAACACGGGGGTAAAACTTCAAGTTTTGGAAAAGTACAAAAGATGGTTTTCTGTGATTTTTGTGTTATTTAGTGTGCTGAATTCGAAATTGACTTCCAATTTTCCCCATCACGTCAGGATATTTTGTAAAATCGATATTAATATTTTTGCGAAAGCCCTATTTGAAAAGGAATTTTCTCGAACGATTTAGCCTGGGAAATTTGGAAACAGTGGTTTTTATTCAGTTAAAACTATGTAAATATTGGTTCTTGGTGAGGCAAATTAATTTCTCTGCAATTAGATGAAAACTATTGTTTTAAGACCTCACAGGTTGTCTTTGATCATGAAAAAAAAAGAAATTCCTTTAAGATTTATACGTTTTACAACCAAATATGGTGTAATTTCCTAAATAAAATTGCCAACGCACTATTTTAATTTTTTTATTAAGATATTTACATAAAATAGGCAATTGAGCAAGAGCTGCAAAAATTATACTTGTGTACATACAATGAAGCATATTTTAAAAATCGCAAGAAAGCAAAACAAACAAAATTTCTCCTTGGATACGTTCTCTTTTTCCTTGACAATTTCTATTTGACCTTCTTCTTTTATATTTAATCCCAGGCCTATCTCGTTTAACATTCATCAATAGTCGGCTAGCATGTTCTTGTCCACTTTTCCCTGATATTTGCGCTCCATATTTTTGATACCTTGATGGAACCTTTTCCCTGTTCTTCAATGACTAATCCTAAATTTTCGGGGGGAAACCCACATGTGGGAGACGGAGCAAAGTAATTCTTAAAATTTCTAAAGCTTATTCCTCGTTATTCTTTTACAGTCAGGATCCTTGCAGTTGCAAAGAAACTTTCTGACGACATCTTTGAAAACAACTCATGCTTCTCTTTCTTTTGCTGTCATGCAAGTCTCAAATTCTTTATCCTTGAAAATGTTGCAAATATCTAAACCCTCTGTCAACTTGACTTCAGAAATACCTGGAAATTTTTTGATACTCAGTTGGAGGCAAAGGCACTAGAATATTAGGTCCTTGAAGAACGAGCTGTCTATGGCCGATGGAATATTATCAAAATAAGATATCAACTTTTGATTTTACGGTTATACCTATGAATAAGACAGGAACAAAACTAACAATCATCAGAGAGGTTTTTCGGCTCCCTCTATGTCACAGAAACTTCTAATCGTACAACAGTCTTCTTTCCTTTGAGCCAGAATCGTAGATGCTTGAGGCACTTTTCACAGATTTTATGATGACTCCATAAATTGTCTTGGTCTCTAAGTTTCATACCAAAATACGGAAGATAACACTATTTTACATGGTCTGCAATGCTTCTCACATGCGTTTTTTAATGAAACTATATTCGCCGTATATGTAACATAAGTGATCTGGCAAATTTTCGCAACGTCTCCAAATCAAAGCCATGTTTTACGAACGCATAGAAAAAAAAACCCTACTGTTAAAAGTGCTTTTGAGATGAAGCTCCCCCTTACGCAGCGCATCCACTATAATAAATTACACTTGAAAGAAATTTAAAACCAGGCTCAAAATTTCAGTGTGTTTTACGTTCAGAATCAATCCATACGAGTGACAGTTTCTTCGCTATCAAGCCAAGATAAGGATCTTAGTTAATGATTCGCGCGACGCTATTGATTGAAAAATATTGTGACAGGAAGAGAAAGAAGGCAAAGTAAAGATGTCGCAGAGTGGTATTCAGTACATTTCACCAAGATTAAATGTAGGTTAACCACGGAGGGAAGAAATTCAACACTGTAAAACATTTTTGGTAAATGTGCACAAAAATCCAAGCATGATTAAGTTTTTCTAAAAAACGTGACGTGATGGGATATTTTCATTATTATTTCTGAAATCAGCACCAAAAAATGCGTTAAATTCAGCTATCACTGCTCTTGTATTTTTTTCATTGTAACCCTGTGTAATAATTCTATGTATTCGTCCTTAAAAAATTCGTCTCACTTGTTTCATTGATTGAAATGAACATTTCATGTTTAGTTAAATTTGCATTTTATAGCAAAAGAAGGAGTTCATTGTGTCCTTTTTCTCTCCTTTTTATTGGCTGCAGGATCTGCTGATGTATTACCTAAATAGATTTTTAAAAAAATGTTTAGAGCTAATAAGTTTTTATTAGAAGAAGACTAAATGAGAACTGTTCTTATATGTATATGAAAAATTATACAAATGACATGCATTTTAGATAAAATGCCTAGGAATTAATTTTAGTTTAAATATGCGCGCCAACAAAAACTAAAGCTACATTTTATAGATTTAAAATCAAAACAATAACACTATTCAAGTTGTAAGTAATTTTTTGTTAATTGAATATTTTGTCTTTTACGATTTAATGAATTTTTGCAACATATTTCATCTTGTACCAGTAATCAGTCTGTGACTATATTTTTCTGTCTATAATTCGTAAAAGTGGGTAGAAAGTTGATGCAGGCAGTCAGCGACATGAGACAATACGTAAAGACAGTTATTTTTTGTGCTATTGACAGAAGAAATTTCCACAAAATCTTAAGTTGTTTATTTAACTAAATAAAAAGAAATATATCATATATTTGCTCAAATTCTACTATTGTAGATTAACCGAACAAAATTATTTCATTATTAAAAATAGTCCTCACTCACACACACACACACACACCTATATATATGCGGCAGTATTTATAAACATAGCAGACAGGAAGTATTTAGTGGGTGTAAAACCCCTTTTAACAGCTAAGAAACTTCCCCTTTCAGTTTATGTTACGGAGCAAAATATTATGGTATAAATGGATAGATGTTTTTTAATAAAAATTTAGTGTACTAAAAAGATAGAAATATTCAAAACTTTTTCATCATTGTTCGAATTAAGAGAAAAACAATTAAGCTTTTAACATATTCACAGTTATCTAAATACAAGTTCAAAGCATAAATTAAGAAACTTATTTAATAGTAGAATTGATAATTATACATATATACGGAAATAGGAAGCAACGTGAAATCGTACAAATTGTTTATTTTAAAGCACAAATTTATTTAAGCATGTTTCATAGAAACGCAGAAATATAAACTATTCAAACAATGAATAAAAGTTAAAGTTATATAAAGTATTTATTCACAAAACCACATTAATTTAACTGTAGAAAAAAAATATAAATAAAATATTCCAAAAAGTTTCGCTTATCTATCATATAAAGCAGATTAAAGTGTTTTGCAGAAAGTTATTATACTATAAAATATTAAATTTTCTTAAAAAAGGGGTTGAAGAATTAATAGTTTAAACTTAATATGAAGCAACAATTTATGAATTAAAAGATACAAAATACATTCGTATTCAGTTATGTAGAAAGTAATGGAAGAATAAAGTTACGTTTCAAATAAAATCGAAAAGAGAAAATATAAGATACATTATTTTTATTTCAAATGTCAAAGCGATTTTCAATAAAGTGTAAAATATTCTTGACTCGAAATTTAAGTCAGCGTGTTTCGCGACTCACAACAATTTTTTTTCTTTAATAATTCGAGAAGTTCAAATCAGTTTCAAAATCCATGAGTGAAAGAAAAAAAAAACAACTTCTTCTAGAAACGTTTCCTTTTGTAGAAATTGCATTGCTTTAGATAGTCTGTAGAAAAGAGTAGTGTTTTTGATCTTGTTTTTGAATTGTCAACTCCTATTTCATAATGGAAAACAGCTTAAAATAGATTTGACTGCTGCTATTTCAAAATTACTGCTTAGTTGCTTTTTGTGCTGAAAAACGTTAGCTCAAATTTGAGCGGTTTGTCTGCTGCCTTAGAAAGGGGAACTTTTAGTAATTTTTGTTATTTCATTGAAATGTAATTTAATCTCAGGAAAAATAGTGTATACCGTATATTTTCTTGTATCATTTGGTAATTTTAATAACTTTTTAACGAGTGTAAGTAGGAGTGGTGGAATGCATACAAATGTGTTAACTTCAGAAAAAAATGTTGCTTAAGAAAAACGTGTTTTTCTTGTTTAGCAAGCAATTACAATCTTTTAATATTTTGGGTATTTTAATTGAACTTTAATTCTAAAAAAGAAACAAGAAGTACATAAATCTTTCAAAGTCTGCGTCTTATACCGAACTTCCGACAAGCTCTTAAAATTCACTATACCTCATTGGAATGTTTGAGCGCATGTGGTCATATGGCGATTTTTTTCTGCAGAATATAAAACAATTGTCGACAATCTCGTACTTCTGTTTTAATTTTGGTATTTCACCTGCTTTAAAATGTTTTTTTCATATAGTCTTGAAATTGTTTCAAGTTTACAGAAAAATGCCGGGCAGTTATACTATTAGTAAAAATGTTCAGTTAATAATTTTTAGTTAATGGTGTATACAGTTTTTTTTTGTAAGAGAGGGAAATCTTTTTTACGCCACTGTTTGTAGTTTGCTGTGTACGAATATCTCTTGTTACTCATTAAAAAAATGAAATTTGTACAACATAAAAGATTAGCGCAGATGTTGTACAAGAAAACAATTTTAAAATAAACACAAACACCACAGCACGCACAACAATAACTTCTTAAAGATGTTGAAGAGACACAAAAGTATTTTTTTTCCTCTTTTCGTTTTTTTCCTAGAAGAATCACTATTGTTAATCGTTAAATGGGAAGCATAAAAATTATATTTAAATAAAATTAAATCACCACTCACTTACAGATTAAATCACCACTCACTTACAGATTAAATCACCCCCAATACTAATATATTATATACAATACTAATATATTATATACAATACTAATCACCAAAATATATTACTCTAAATTTATTGCTTCATACCTACGATAAAAAATATTCAAATTTTTCCTACATAAGTCGTTTATTATTCACTTTATACAATTTCTACTATGAAATGTTTTATAATAACTTTAATAGTAAATATAGCATACGATTATATACATAAATATGTAGGGTTTTATTCAAATATTGTGGCTTAGAATCATTAAATACATAAATGACAGAATAATTATTCATTTCATTTTGATTCCTTCAAAAAATAATTCGAATTTTCTCTTGCAAAAAGGAACGTTTTCGCTGTTAAAACTTAAAAAAATGTATAGCACTGTATTTCAACTCTTTAAATAAATAGAAATAATATATTTGACTTTTTTCTATTGTTATATAAATGAAAAGTATTATGCAAATTTAGCGTCTATACCTATAATCATCAAGTATTATGCTAGTTGTGACGGGTCTATTCGCGATATTTTTCTTATTAATCCTCTTGGGGAAACTTTGGGGCTAGCATTCACATTAATTCACAGCCTTTCAAGAAGAACACGTGATATATGTAAATTAGTTTGACAATATAAAGTCTAGGTTTTGTAGATGTAAAATGGAAGGAGCCGTGAAGCTGTTAAGTAAGTGTTAAGATTGGAGTATTTCATTAACAAACCTAGCACGCTTTAAGGAAGTAATTGCTGAGATTAAATTATTATATTGAAGATTTAAGATAGTAGAATTAGAATTAGCTATCGGTTCATTAGTGCTTGTTCTCCTTATCTATCTCACGTAATCGGGTTTACTTACAGTTGGGTATTAGGAATATACAACGCTTTAGATATCACTCCTAGGTTTCTTCTTATAGTTTCACTTGTGATTGTTTAAGTGTGTGTTCAAAGAATAAATAAAACTAATTGTTATTATGGAGTTTGTTGGTGATGCTTTGTTTTCCCCCACACCTTGAGCAGCGCAGGACGGAGAGAGAGGGGAGCCGATTAGACCCCCTCCCCACATAGTAAGTATATAATGTAAGAAATATGTATTGATATGAATAAAATGAAGGCCAGTGGCTGAGTGGATAGTGCATCGCACTTCCACACCACAGGTTCGAGATTCAAATACCGGACTGGGCAAGGTTGACTCAGTTTCTTATCCCTTCAGTGGGTCTATAAATGAGTACCAAGCTTGCGTGGGAACATAACACTGGAGATTTCTTGTCAGAATGACCACCTGACCAAAACATCTGCTCATTTATCTCAGGGTCTAAGGTCACGTATACCGAATTGGGCACAGAGTAAGCCTTGACCCTCATGGGCTGTTCCGCCACTGAGTAAAGTTATAAATAAAAATAGGCAATGGTAATAAATGTAACTTTATTCTAAACTTGCAAATAAATATTTTTAATATTTATTTCTTCTCGAGAAATCTTGTTGCAATAATATTACAGTTAATTCACCAAAAGTCTAAAAGCAATTCTAAGTTGAGTTTCGCTCTGAGCAAAAACCAATATTACATCACATAAGAATAATTTATTTCTTTTTTTCACGAAAGAACTCAGTAAAAAAAAAAGGAAAGGAAAATATACGAAATATTATTTTATTATATTGGTGGCACATGTTTAAAAATTCTGTGTTAGAAACACCGAAAAAACGGAATAAAGATACAATTTTCTAGGCTGTTTTTGAAACAACAAATAACTTGGGAAAAATTTTAAGTACTTTTTCAGAGAACATAATATCCACAAAAGTAGGGGGACGCTTTTGAGTTATTTTGTTGTTCGCAATAAAACACTTCATATTCCTCTTTCTTCTTTTAATATCGACTCAAAGACTGTAGAATTTGAATACAAAAGGAAAAAGAAAGTAAGGTTATGAAGAAAGAAATACACTGTCTGCCGAAATTTGACAGAGATGAAATGTACTTTTAATAAGTTACCAGTGAATTTTAGAAATGATGTGTTACTTAGAATTCAGGAAGGGTAAGCTAAAGAGAAAAAAACAGAAGGTTTATAAACCTTGATCTAAGATTTTATATGAATTCCGTTCTAAGACAAAATGTTTCAGAACACAAAATTATTCATGAAACTGTGACAAAATTGTATTTTCCTAACTCTTATCTCATCTAAGAAATAGGCTTGAAATAGAAATAAAATAAAAAAAACATGTGTAAGCCATTCGATATCTCTTCTTCGCTTTTCCTAACTACCTGCAATAGACGAGATGTCTTAATTCTAATCTTCTTTTCAACGTTATTGAGTCGCTAGTTCGAAGCTCAATGCTACTCGAGAACTGATGCAGTTTAAATGATACACTGTAAATCTGTCGAGACTCAAAGACTTCCTATTAGACTGGTGTGGAAGTTTGGAGGGGTGGGGCTGCTCAGGTATAGTCCTTGTCCCTTTCCTAGATCAAAATCACAAGTTCCATCACCAAAGCCATTGTTTCAGAGGGTGACGTAAATTAAAAATAAAGTTCCATTTGTCGTATTATTATAATAATAATAAAACCATTACATATTAATTAAATTGAAAGTATTACATAACATATTATTGCCGCTACAATATGCAATAGTTTAGTCGAGTCATGCAATTAGTTTCCGATGCTCGCTTAGAATATCTGGCGAATGTTAAATCCATATACTCAGACATTTCACACTGGCGTGGTGTGGAAAGTTGGCGAGGCAAGATTTAATTCAGGTGTTGTTCTTGTACTTCAAAAAAAATATTCTAACTCATATTCAATAGTCTACGTTTTCCTTGGAAATGCTGCGTTTAATCGCAATCAGACAGTTCTGCTATAATTTTTAAAAAATTGCTAAACAAAAAAGAACACGCTTTATTTTATTGAAACCATACGAACATTTGTACTAATATACTCGCGTTTACAAGTGATTTTATAAAACATTTAAAGTGTTTTGTAGCTTTGCATTTTTTGTATAAATCGTAGTAGATTCTTTAATATATGACATTAGCTTGTTGAATTCACTTTAAAATAATTAACAGATACAAATGATTAAAACTGTAATATGCTGTATGCAGATACTTCATTATTTACATTCGGATATTAGCTTCAAAAACACTATTCCTAAGAAGCTCCATTTAGCATCTACAGGAATGGTCGAGGTACGATGACAGAACAACAACGGATATTGTCTAGCTTTTAAATAGCTTGAGTACCAATGTTAAGATCTTTCTCAGTGGGTACCGTCACACATAACTGTTTACGGAAATTAAATTGCAGATTATTTATCCATGAGGGTAGCCATAAAGATTCTACACATAGTGGCTTACTTTCTTAGAAATTGCTAACCAGGTCAAACAAGGTATCAGTTCCTCTTGGAGGCAGACCCCCGTACAGGTATGAAAGAAACGGTTATGGTGCTGCTTTGCTTGGGACAAGCAGTAGGCGACTTGAAACGATTCTTGCTAGGTTTTGCTATTCGAACTCAACGGCATGTGGCGGGTCTTAAAGTTTGCCATCCTTGTCCGAATTTCGATGTGACCCAAGCTTTTCCTGCCCATACCTTAACTCGTATTAGTTGCTATAAGAGCCAGCTGCTCTGAAGTCCAGCTACAGTTCTCCATTGTTTAAAAACGCACGGGTTCATGGACTTGATCTTGACATTTTTATCGATCAAGTGGGTGTAAGAAACAACAGCAACACAATATTCCTACTTTGTCTGTATTTATTGTTAATCAGTAATTTCGTATTGCACCAGACTTACCCTTCTCAACTCTTATCTCTTATTGTATTTTTTTTATATCAATATTACTTGTAATATTATAGTAATATTATAGTAATATTATAGTAAGGCGTGCATTTTTGTGATACTATGCCAATTACAGGAAGATCAAATTCTATTTGATTACAGTTTGCAATGCAAACCCTACTCGGAACTTTTGTAGAACAATACATTTTGTGATAAAAATATATTACTCTCAACTGAAGAATACCTATTATATTTTTTATTGTTCCTAGTTTTTTTTTATTCACATAATACAAATAAAATTATCCGATTAGCCGAAACTCCAAAAACACAAGAGCAATTCTCTCTATCTACAAATTTTTAAAAGCTTAAATGCATAGATTGATTGAACATTTAACGAAATATTAAATTACAAAATGTAACATTTCATAAATTAAATCCTTTTTCCTGCGGGTTTATATTCCGCACAGGAGCACCGAAATGAAAAACGAGAATATCTCATAAAATCGCGTCATCAAATGAACAAATTTTGAAAGCTTTTATTTCTTTACGAGAACTCCACCAACTGCAATAAAACTGTAATAATTTTATACATTCTTTTCATTCGAATTCCATGGGGAAAATTTTACTAAGCGAGAGGGAAAGCTATTGTATTACATTTCCTGTAAAGGGTCCCAAACGTCAAATTAAAACTTGAAACGGATATTCTTTTCGAAAACCCAGAACTGCATCGTAAATAGTTACAGGGTTTTTCATTAACAATATAAATCATAAATATTTTATAACTTTTAGTGCTCAGTTCCAGTGAGGAAGAGATTAATAAGAGAACTAATGACTGCCGTTAAAATTTCAAACCTAACTAGAAACGCTGCAATGTGTTCAACATAAGAGATGTTATCTTTCTATATGTGTGGGTTCTTTTAGAATCTTTGAATGCTTTTCAAAATGGCCGCTGTTCACTTTCTAAAATTGGGTTTTATTATGTATGCTATAGTTAGTATCGTAAGCTTGCATTTGTGTTCTATACTGTTATGAGTATGTTTTAATGCTAATAATGACGTTTCAAACCTTTTAGTTTGCACGAACTTTGATTCAGTGACTTATTTGAATTAATATTAAAGAAAAGTTATATTGTAAGAAATACTAATCATCATCTGTATGAAATAACAAAAAAATGACTGACAGTATATTTACTGCGTTAAGTTTATTACAGCAGATTCTGTTTGTAGTATTGATGCGAATATTTTTAGTTGACTTGCTATTCAGATAAGTGATATTATGTTTGTTACACAGCATCAATCACAAATACACTTTACAAAGTTCCAAATTTTAAATAGTACCTTTTGTCAGCACTTCTATGCGAAATATATCTCAAACCTATGGTGCATAGATTCCCAACTTTTTTGAACAGGCACACCCTTTTCTAGTAAATATTTCGATACCAGCCCCTCCCACTCTAGAGAAATAAGAGTGTGCACAATACGTGGTAAAAACAAGAGTTAAGTTTTAAAAAATATCGTATGACTAATAGAAAATATATTTTTTAATTTTCTTCTTAAGCCCCAATTTTTTACTTGCGAAATAGCTGAAATAGCTATTGCCACAAATATACTTACATATGTAATATTATACATTTTAGCCATAGATTAGTTATTGTTGGAATTGAAATACGAGCTGCTGAATTTTTTCATCATTTAAAAGAGTGGAATAAAAGTTTTAGCTTACCTGTTATAAAGACAGGCAGGGGTTTTGATGATACTATGTAATTCGTAATAAACTATTGCTTTCAAAATAAATATAAACTGACAGTTCCAGTCTTTAAGGAATCACACTTTAATTCACAATTGAATTTCGTATATTATCCAAAAAACATATTTAATTATGTTTCTTGGATAATATTACGAAATGAAATGCAGTGGACAAAACATGTTTCCATCTGCTCACAGACAAAGACAACACGTGCACTACGGAAATTAAAATGCAATATATCATTCAATTTAATGTAGGCCTGAATGTAATGAAATCTTTAAATTTTTCATTCACTTTCCGAACTACCAAAATATGTGAATTTTCGTACCTGTGATATAGAAATGATTTAAATGCATACAATCAACATAAGGTACAGAGTATTAAAGTTTACATTTGTTATTACATATAATCAGCATGTTTTTTTAGTCTTTTTTAGACTGTATTTGGTTAATGTTCCCAAGCCCCTCCGTACCATCTCAAGGCCCCCTAATTTTCTATGGGCTTTTTACTGCCCCCTGAAAGCCTCAAACACCCACAAGGGGGCGTTATTACCCACGTTAAGAACCTATGCTATAGACTAAAGATTTCAAATCTAACACAAAATATTACATTATAATGCATAGTTAGCAGATTGTTTTTTCTATAGGAAAGATTAGATATACATAAAGGACTTTATCTGCTTCTCATTGTAGAACTGTATACTCAAAAATTAAAGCGAAAACTTTGTTGGACGGACCATTACTCACTTGTTATCAAATCTACATATTTTCATTCCTAAGGTGCATTTTTAAAAAGGGTCAATAGTCTAGCTGGATAAAATTGTTAATTTAGAAGATGTTATACCATTTTTATAGCATATTAATCAATTTTCGAAACGCATTTGTTGTTGCTTTACTTTATTATATATTTGACACGTGAGCAAACAAAATATTGCAAAAATGATACTCTAAACATCTACTGAATGCAACAATTAATAAGTAATATATAAATTTTTTTTTTAACGTCAACTCCTATTTTGATAGGAAAACGTCCTGGCGCCATCTGCTGCAGTTTATTGTAACTACGACGAAAATAACGCAGAATAAATTTAAAATAAAAAAAAAAATGAAATTTACATAATTAATTAATTTTTCAAAAAACTGTATTGACATCAAGTGTTATCCACTACAAGTTTAAAAAAAATATTTGAACTTGATTGGATGTATAGAAAGTATTTTATTAACGATTGAAAATTTGAACAAGATAAATATGAAAATATATAGAAAGTGTGAACTAATGGTAGAATTTGAAAGAAAAAAAAATATGTTAAATGTATAGATATTGGATAAAATTATTAAAAGTTATGAAAATAAAAAAATTAAAAATCCAATGTTTAATTACCTTTATGGCATTCTTTTCCTTTTTTGTTAACATTTTATATTTTATGAACTTCAAAAAGAATATCGTCGGCCAAATTATCATAATGCGTAACTCTGCAAAGGTATTAATTTGAGCGCTACACGCCAGGCGCTGTTTGGACCAATTCCTTAATCACGCAAAACAGCAAATGTTGTGGAGTTACATGGAATCCAAAACGGAGGTCTAGCGATAACAAATGATGATGAAATTAATTATAAATAACTGTTTTGAAATATATTTCAAATGAAGAATATAGGAATAGATTAAAAATAACCTATTTCAATATAATGTAATAAAAATTTTATGCAATAATAATATTTTGTAATCTTTGCAGGAGGAATACTTAACCTTCCTAAGCCATGGGACGTTTGCCTAAACGCCATGGGTGATTTCTTTTAACAAACTTTGTATACACTACTTTCATTAATTATTGTTGTTTCTATCCATGCATCTGTCTCTTTTCTTTTCCTACGCCTCTCATGCATACACATCTCGAATTACTTTCATTTGAATATCCCTTATATTATTTTTATAATGGTTTTTATTCGTAACTGTATTTTCTTTAATACAGGACTTTAAACTTCTGTTTAATATGCTTACCGTATATAATATGTACTTTTTAAAAATACCTTAAAATAATTTTATACATTTGGGCAACTGTTATTTTATTACATAGTTTCAAACTTGAAGTTTTTATCTTCGTATATAGTTTTTTTCTACTCTATTGGTAATTCGAACTCTTGATAGTTCAAAGTTTACCATTGGTCTTTTCAACTTCGAATTATCGAGAGTCGACTGCATATGTAAGAGTTTTCTTAGAGTAATCAATATAGGATATTAGTTGAGAGACTCAAACATTGAAACTCTGTTGTGAATATATTATAATTATTTCTATTGCAACTGATACAGGCTGAATTTTTATGGTGATGCTGGCTTAGTGATCATGGTCATGGACTTGCAGCCACGCGTCATGAGTTCGAGTCCAAATATCACTGAAGACCTGCCATGTAATGGGGCTGATGTCCATTAAATTTGTCAAGGATCAATATCCTCCCCTCGGTATGGTGTGGTATTTTTGGGAAGGGTTATGCCAGGTCTAGTTTTGTCCCCTTCACTTGATCGAGGCTTTAAATAAAGAAGTCCGTCGCCAATAGCCCTCTAGTTGCTTCATAGGGTGATGTTCATAAACCCTCAATCACAAAAAGAGAATTCGAACTTCTTCATACCTAGATGAGAAACAGTTATTAAATGACACGTCTATTTGAAATGCATATTGAATGCTTTTTTTCCATTTCTATGTAGTGTTTAACCATTCTTTAAAGTAGAAATATATCTTTGCTGTACCTCTCAAGATGAAATTTTGCCATCACTCTAATTCTCCCTGGCAGAGTTTAATTTTAGAGAATCCTGATTGTATTTATATATTTTGTAGTTAACGGAGAAACAACTAAATTCTGTTTGCTAACTTTAATATGATTTATATATAAGTAGTACAGAGAGAAATAAATTTAGTGATTTCTCTGAACCGGTTATAAATAAAGATATAATATAAAGACCTTAATATAAATTAAAACTGATTTCAGTTTTTTTTTAAAGAATCAATTTACTGCGCTGATTTTGACCATTAACTTATGGCTACATTTATCATCTGTCCTTCCAGAAGGCATTGATAAACATTCAAGAAAACATAGTTGTAAATAATATTGTCTAAACTTCCCAGGGTGTTTTAACTACTGCGTCATTTAATTACTCTGTTATAATTTTCCTCTTCTAAGACAAAGTAATAAAAGGTAGAACGTATATATCTGCATTTATTCCTTATAAAAGACCCAGAAATACTTTATGGTACTATTTTAAGTTACCTATTAGAAAGGGCCAGGAGGTTTTAATTAGCACTTTAAGCTTACAAGCGGAATGTAGTGAAATAGCTCTTTACGCTATGAGCAAATTCTGCACATAACACATGGATGAAAGGAAGGATATATAAATTTAATTGAGTTTTATTACCGCGGGTGGATACATAGAAGAAGCGGAAATTTCAGAATTACATTCTCCTGATGTCGCCGTTTTACAGACATCTTTTAGTTTTTAATTTATGACTCTACGAAGAGTAGAAACCCCTTAATGAGACAGACAGAGAAATTTAAGCCTAGTTAAATTTAGATTCTCGCTATGCTGCACTTCGTAATTAACAATTCAAGCTTCACATTACAACATATAGAAAGAAAGCTATTGGGAAAAAATCAATTCTCCTTGAAATTTTACATTGTTTTTATTTTATTTTCTTAAAATATATTTTTTTTGCACTATGTAGTTGAATGAAGAATTATGAAATTTCTAAGAAATGTCAGAGGTCTTTTATAATAGAAATAAAATAATAATTTTTTTTTTATAATTTTGATATTATTAATTTATTGAGGTAAAAAGAGTATATTCGGGTTTACCACTTGAGAAATTTCTTTCAATTAATTCAAAGGGGTTTACTTGATTCTTTTAAATCCCTACTATTAGCTCACTCTCTCCCTATATATATATATATATATATATATATATATATATATAATATATATATATATATACTGAAGAGTCAAAAAATGGCACAAGCATACGTATGCAAATGAAGAGGTATGGAACCAATTAGAGTGCGGCGCTGTGGTCGGCAAAGCCTTTGTAAGATAACGAGTGTCTGGCACAGTTGTTAGATAGGTTACTGCTGCTATAATGTTAGGTTATCAAGATTTCAGTGAGATTGAACGTGGTGATATAGTCGGCGCACTATAGATGGGACATAGCATTTCCGAGGTAGCGATGGAATTTGCATTTTCACGTACGACCATTTCACGAGTGTACTGTGAATATCGAGAATCCCGTAAAACATCAAATCTACGACATCGCCGCAGCCGAAAATGCAAGAATCAAGCAAGATCATGCAAGAATGGAACCAACGACGACTGAAGAGAATCATTAAGCGTGACAGATTTTAATGCTGGGCCTTCAACAAGTGTCACCGTGTGAATCATTCAACGAAACATCATCGATATGGGCTTTCGGAGCCGAACGCTCACTCGTGTACCCATTTGACTGCACGACACAAAGCTTTATGCCTCGTCTGGGCTCGTCAACACCGATATTGGACTGTGGATGACTGGAAACACATTGCCTGGTCTGACGAGTCTCGTTTCCAATTGAATTGAGCTGATGGACGTGCACGGGTGTGAAGACAACCTCATGAATCCATGGACCCTACGTGTCAACAGTTCAAGCTGGTAGATGCTCTGTGGGACGTGTGCAGTTGTGATGATATGGGACCTCTGATATGTCCAGATACGACTTTGACATGTGGCAGGTACGTAAGTATCCTGTCTGATCACCTTCATGCACCCATTCATATCCATTGTGCATTTCGACGGACTTGAGGAATTTCAGCAGGACATTGCAACACCCCACACGTCTAGAATTGCTACAGAGTGGCTCCACAGAAGCACTCTTCTAAATTAAGACACTTCCGCTGGCCACCGAAATCTGCAGACATGAACATTTTTGAATAAACCTGGAATGCTTTGCAACGTGCTGTTCAGAATAGATATCGATACCCTCTCTTACTTCTATGGATTAATGGACAGATCTGCAGGATTCATGGTGCCACTTACCTCCAGCAATACTTCAGACATTAATTGAATCTATGCTACGTCGTGTTGTGGCATTTCTACGAGCTCGTGGGGGCCCTACACGATATTA
Source organism: Trichonephila clavata (assembly GCA_019973975.1). Classification (NCBI taxonomy): domain Eukaryota; kingdom Metazoa; phylum Arthropoda; class Arachnida; order Araneae; family Nephilidae; genus Trichonephila; species Trichonephila clavata. Next base: position 97,747 of record BMAO01026529.1, read on the forward strand.
GTTAGGTGTACCAGTTTTTTTGGCTCTTCAGTATGTATATATATTGTGAAGGTGCTATTCGCGAGATATTTTCACTAATCCTCTTGGGGAAACTTCGGGGCTAGCATTTATACTAATTCACAACCTTTCAAGAAAAACACGAGATAGATATATGGTAATTAATTCGACTATATAAAGTCTAGGTTTTATAGATGTAAGAGAGAGAAGGAGCCGTGAAGCCGTCAAGTAAGTGTGAACACTGGAGAATTTACTTCACAAACTTAACGCACGTTTAATAGGTATTTTTTTAGATTGAATTATTAGATTGAAGATTTAAGATAGTAGAATCAGAACCGGGCCGAGATTCATTAGTAATTGTTCTCCTTATCCATTTATGGTAGTCGGGTTTACTTAGGATTGAATATTAGGGTTAACTACGTTTTAGATATCACTCCTAGGTTTCTTCTTATAATTAAACTTGTGATTGTTTAAGTGTTTGCTCAGAGCTTGAATAAATCTAATTGTTATTATGGAGTTTGTTGGTGATGCTTCGTTTCCCCCCACACTTAGAGACGCGCTGGACAGAGGGTGAGGGGTCCCAGTTAGGACCCCTCCCCCACAATATATATATGTATAAAATTCCTCTTGTAGTTCTTATGAATTGTATTTTATTAATATCATGTAATGCGGTATAAAAATAAATGCAAAACGTTAGAGCCTTTGGTCTTAGAGGGTGATAGAAAACTTATTTTTCCTACCAAAAATATTGCCTTAAAAATTAAATTAATATTAGGTAAAAATCTTAAAGAACTTATATTTTTATAATGGTCTCTTATATTACTACCAAATATTAATGATTGAAAATATTTTAGCATTCCCTTACCACAGTGATTTTGAACCACTGTCCGGTCAAATGTTTATAAAACTATTAATACGCTCTGGCAACAATATAATATTCGGAACCAAATATTTCGACTTTTTTATAGAAATATAAGTAGTACAGTATCGTAGTCTATTCAACTTATGCTTCAGTGGATAGATGGATATAAAAAGAATTTGATTGAGTGCGGAATCCTTCAGTAATCGCTTACAACTATATGAATTAATTTTGAAAGAAGAGGAACAACTAATTTCTTTCTGTAATAATCTAGATTTAATTTCTAAGCATTTGAAAGGAGTCAGTTTATTAATTTTGGATTAAAATTAAAGGCAATTATCTCATAATTGCCAAAAAAGTGCTTAAAATATTGTTACAATTTCTACATCTTATTTGCGGGAGTTTAGATTATCAGTTTTAACAAATATAAAAATGAAAAAAAAAGATTAAGACTTTTAAATGGAGATGATGAAATGAGAGGGGCATTACATTTTTACGACCCAATGTAAACGAAATTATCAAAAATCATTAAAACCAAATTTCACATTAAATGTGTATTCTAATAATTAATTTGTAAATAATTACTCAATAAACATCTTGTTGTTTTTGTCGTACATATTATTTATTAAGCTTTGAAAAATATTAACATAAACTATTTGACATAGTGTATTACAGATAAGTAAAATTCTTTTAACATTATTTTATTGTTAGTGTGCCATCTAATTTTAAAATTGTTAAAACTTTACCGCAACAAAATAATGTTGAAGAAAAATGTCTTAAAACTACTAAATTATCAATCGACGGACCGTAACTAAACTATTTATTATTCAAACCACATTGGAATTAGAAGCATTTGTGTGTGAGTATACAAGTGTAAGCGCTCACGCAGTTCTCTAAGTAGAATAACTAAACTATTACAAAAACTTTTCTTTAGCTCTGTCCCAAAAGTGAAGAGCGCCATCTGGTGAACTTACACAGGAACTAAACCATATTTTGCGGACATAACAGTTGAGTCAATGATTTACTAGAAACAAATGGTCTTATAAAATGTTAAAATCGAGTATGAGACATCGGATCGAACTCTGGAGTGATTCTTAAAATTCCATGCATCTGCAATTTTAATAACAGTAGTAAATACGTTCCGTAGTCAAGTAGAAAGAAAAGCAGAATGTCCTTGTAAAATTGAATAAAACAGAAAATTAATACACACAAATGCTTTTTAAAATATTTTGCACAATTTAAAAATAACATAATCTGTACTCAGTTATTTTTTTCCAATTTAGAATCGAATACGCTAATGGTACACAATAAGAAAAGACGACAATAAGTCGAATCAATTTATTTAACAGCATGGTGATAATAGCTTTGATTTAAAGAAAATAGCACTTCACAAGGTAATGTATTTTTCCCCATCTTGTTTCGATGTGAACTTTTACGTACGCTTATTATGATAGATAGCAAAAAGTGTAACGTAAAAACAATCTAAAGTAATTCCAAAAGAAATCTCATTTAAAAAAAAACTATTACTTTTCCATGATAATCATCATAAACCTTTGATCAAAATGATTCGTTCGATGTATTTCCTTTGTTTAAAAAATTGTAACATTTAATGCAGCACTTTGTGAGATGTGTTTTGGAGTTCATCATTGTACGATTTTTTTTGAAAACCTTAAAAGGACAACTTAACGATTGTAAGTATTTTTTCCATACTTTCCGTAAGTATTTTTTCCGTATTTAATGTCGCCTTCGAAAATAAACGAATAACGTTTATTAAATTTCTCTGTAACGATAATATTTTAAGATTGCTTAGGTAAGAACTATTTTTGTAAGCGGGTCTTTCTTTCATGCTCCAAAACTATTACTTCATTTCTGTTTTCGGTTGAATGAACGTTCGCTCTTATCTGATAATATACTACTTTTTTATTAACATCTCAAAGTAAATATTTTTTTAAAAATCTAGTTCACAATTTGCAGAACTGCATATATGCTAAAACAGCACATTCTTTCGTTATTAACTTTTTTGCTGCAAACAAGTTATAGTTTGTTATAAGCTGTCCATATAATCATTCACAAATTATACAGTTTAAAATGATGCTTTTTGTGTGTGGTTGACAAAGAATGTTTAATTTGCTGCAAAATCTTGAGAATTTAAGAAACTAAGTTAATTTCATGTAGTCACTCTGATAGGAATAAATAATATTTTTTTTATGTTATTGCATAAATTATTTTTTATCTATAGAACGCAACTGCAAATGCATCTATGATTTGTATTAAAAAAACATAAAACTAATATTTAGAATTTCTTTTATTTTTGTTTACGATATTATCAGTGAGATATCGTTTGCAAAGTATGTGCAGAAGATTATTTCCATCCAGAATATTTACAAGTTGCGGCAATTAAACTTTTATATATTCTGTAGATAAACTATAGTATTATCCTGTATATCAGAAAGTAATATTGGTTTTGAACGATAGGAAACCATATTGCTAAACATTTATTTACAGATGTTATTATTTTTCTAAAACGTTATGCATTTAATGAAACGATAATTTTTTTAAAAAAATGCCTTAATTATTATATTTCTCTAGAGTTAAATATATATATATATATATGCTAAAAAGTAATATTTTTGATAAAAGAGACTCTTTTGATTTTAATGTTATAAAAATGCCATATTGGAATAGTACCCTTCATATTTCAATTTTTAGAAATATCATTCTAAATTATATAAAAAGAAATAATGATTTAGTATCTGAAGAAGTATTGAGAACTAATAATTATAAAAAATTCTTTCAAAGTTGCCTAGACTATAACTATCCAGCTAATTTTATTTATAAATATATGTCATCAAAGTTATAGCTATTTAATTATTTTTATTTTAAGTATTCATTTCTATTTATTTTATAGTATATAATTTTATTGTTATATTTCTTAATATATTTAGTCTATAGTATATAATATTCTTAATATATGCTTATATTAAGTTTAGTTACTAAAATATATATAGATGGCGCCTTTATTCTTAGTATTGCTGTGTTTTTTTTTAATGCATTGAGTCAGTACATTTGTGGAATCTGTATACATCGGGTAAGATTAGAGTTTCTTTGCTTATTTACATTATTGTTAATTATGGTTATATTCATTATTAACCTCTCTTGCAAATATTTTTGTTTATACATATTTATATTTGTCTATTTCTTCCGGATTCCTATGGTAATTTAATATTGCAATTTCTATTCTATTCCTGTTATATTCACTAACGTGGGTTTTAGGCTTTTGCCTTAGTTTATACTGGGAGCTATTATGTAGAAAAAATTTCTGCTGCAGGAGAAGGTTGAGATCTCACAACATTGTTTAATCTTGTTTCACTGTCCTAAACCAGTGACAGCTCGAGAAATCATAATAGTTTTCCCCTCTAGCTACATTTCTCTTTTTTGGTTTGTCATGGTTCCATGTTCTTGGTTCTTCCGGTCTGATCTTAGAATTCCTGGGATTTATTAGTCTTCTTTTGAATTATTTACTGCTATATATATATATATATATATATATAAGCAAGATAAATCAGGAATTCTTACATAAAAATATAGCGATCGAAATTAACACATATAGAATAAAAAAGACAATACTCTAAACATTAAGTCCTGAAAGAGTTACTGTTATTTAAACGGTGTACAAATGACGTAAATAGTAAACTTTACCATATATTATAAAGTTTTTTACTTCGATAATAGTAAAATATTGCTTTGAAACAGCTCAATAGTTTCTAAAGCAAACTGGATGTCAAAAACGCTTGGGCGATAAAAAACAACAACAATCGACAACAGGGGTGTCTAAAGCGTGGCCCGAGGGCCGCATGAAGCCCCCGGTGAACATTTTTGGGACCCGACCAGTTTATAGGCAAAAAATAATATACAATAAAATATCCATTTTTTTTTCCGAAATAGGAAAGATAGTAGCAGAGAAGAGATGTCAAGTGTTAGGACGTAAACATTAAGTTGTTCTTGTTATTCTTTAAAAGTCTATTATAATGTATTATTCGAAATAAACCTAAGTTCGAATGAATATTATTTTTTTTTTTTTTTGCTGCCCACCTCAAGTTAAACCCTATTATAGTATAGCCCAAGTTAGCCTTTGAGTTTGACACCCTTGTTCTACAACGTATCAATAAACAAAAAAAACACAAATGATTCATAAATCTCCAAACTTAACACCCAATTTAAATTAAATCCTATCCTACAAAAGTAAGATATTATACTAATTCGGAGTCTTTTCTTAAAATTCTACAATTACCGCAATAATTTTGCATTTTGATTTCAATTTTACTAACAACAGTAATATAGCAGATAAAGTAAGAAATAATATCTGCATGTAACTATTCCCCAAATCTTAAAAATTTTAAGAAATTTCGATCAGAATTTAAAACGTTTTAAAATTTTCTATTTCAAAGAAATTTTCATTTTTTTCCTAAATTTGTTACACCACATTTTTGAACATATTTCTAGTGAATGGACTAAGCTTTTAAGATTATTTCTATTAAATTAAAAATTATAGTCAATGGAAGCTGCAAACTAGTGGCAATTTTTCAACTCTTGCAGAAAGTGAAGCTTTAAATTTCTTGAGCATTAATGAATTGCATAGATTTTAAGCCCATTCAATAGATATTGCCATAGAAACTATATTAAAATTTGACGAAGGCATTATCATAGATTCATCAGATTGTATCTCATTTGAGTCATCAAAAATTTGAGGCGGATAGAAATCGGTACCTTCTGATATGTAAGCACGTAACATGCCACCAGACAAAAATGACCCCCGGTCCGGAGGTTGTTACTGGTTATTTAGATATCGCCACAGTATTCCCCCACCAGTGAGTAGGTGGATTGGTCAATGAACGAGATATTTGTTGTTATGGCGAGCGTGTGAGCTGTTACTGTTGCGTCAAGTAAATCTGACGACTTTGTTGCGTCAAGTGGATCTGACGACTTTTCTGCGTCAAGGGATTCTGACGTCTTTTGGTTGTTGCGTCAAGTGGGTTTGACGACTTTGGTTGCTGCATCAAACTACAAAAAGATAGGAAAAAATATGTGTTTCTAAGATTTAAAAAAAAATGGCGTATCTGTACATTTATGCGACTACCTCTACTACAAGAGGAATACTGTTTGCAGTAAATTTTGATATAAGATTTTTAGAAATTACTGATATTATAGGATTACGCATGCTTGGAATTTTTCGTAAAATCTATATGAATAAAAATAGATGTTTGCCAAAATGACCTCGCTTCACTCTAACACGGTTCAACTAATTACTATGAAAATCGGCATGTATATGTATTTTTTGTGGAGCAAGTTTTTGTGCTATCATCATTGTTGCAGCCTCCCACCAGATGGCTCTACAGCATATCAACTTCTGCACTGTTCAATTAATCGCTAAGTTACCAACACGGTTGCCAAAAAAAGATGCCAATTTGGTCTATCGCCAACATTTCACTATGTTTCCATTGAATCGCCATTGTAATGTAATCAGTAGCGTTTATTGCAAATCTTACCATTTTAACACCAGATAAATACAACTGAAAGTATTATTAACTTAATAAACATTCAGATATAGATTATTTACACTATTTTAACCTTTCATTACACACAATTTGTAACAATGTGTTACTTTTGCTAAACAGAGACTAGCCTGGAAAGGTTTTCAAAAATTGACCCACAAGAGAGTTACGGGCATTAAAAATTTTAAAAAAATCCCATTTTATCAGCTGTTAGATCTAAAGACTGAAAATTTAGCAAATATTGTTTTTTTTTTATTCAGTTGAGATTTGCAAAAAGCCTCTTTTTTAAATTTGCAATTAACATTAAATTAACTCTTTAAAAACTTATTTATCCTTCAATCTGTATTGTTTAGTTTTTCAATTCACCCATGCGAAGAACGGGTATACCAGCTAGTACTAAAAAAGCAATATTTGATTTTTACTAGTAGTTAAAGATAAAAACAACATTTGAAAATAATTTGAAGATTTTATATTTTCTTAACCTGTATAAACATGTTTTTTTTTTTAAAATTCAGTTAATAGAAATTATAAGAGAAATTACTTCTTCGGTTAATGAGATTATATGCGTAAATGTAAGTAATTGAATTTAATGATGTCGTATACTATTTATAAGAAATTCATTTGTTATATAAAATCAACTTATTTCTACAACTTATAATGGACAAATGTAACATTAAAGTAAAAATATTTTATACATTTTCATCGATGAATATTAATAATAAATATTAGGTTCTATGTTGCAATTTTTATAAAGTTTATTTTGAAAAAAAAAGTTAAATTACAAATATAAGTATATTAAGTTTTAAGTGTTCAAAAATATATTGATAAACAAAATCAGTAAAAATCCGTTGGAAATCCTTACATAATCCTTACATAAATGAATTCAGTACATTTATTATCATTATTCACTGCTACACCTACCAAACTGGTATTTCTTCTTAACCCCCAATCCATTATATATAGATCTAATGCTTACCTAAATAACCGTTCTGAACCCTGTTGAATAAGCAACTAGTTAAATGCGCCATCACCCATTCTAATATATATTGTTTCACAGTGTAGTAAAATCTTTTCTATATTAAAAATTTTAAAAATTGTTGATATTAGATTGGCTAATATTGTTGAATACTTCGATACAGGCATAAAATATTGTTCATCATGACGTTATGATTACCGTAAAATCCAGCGTATAACGCGCACTTTTAACACAAAAATAGGACCGAAATTTACGGGTTCAAGTTATGCGACGGGTATAAAAATGAGAGCGTAAAAAAAATAAAAAAGAGATATGAGCATAAAAAATGAGACTTCTATATAGATCGGAATGCTGCTTATTTAAATGAAAGGAAATACCTAATGAACTTAAAGGGTTTTTCTAGAAGTACCTATATTATATTTTTTCCCCATAAGTTTAGGATAATACCGAATATAAAGGATTTTAAATCATATAAGAACATTGCAGTCATACATTTCAGATTCCTTCGTAATAAATTAAATTTAAAAAAAAAAAACTAAAAAACACGCTTTTATATTGAATCCAACTAAAAGAAAATAATCATTTTATTCTTATATAAAGAATTATTTTTTTCCTTTTAGTTGGATTCTGTATAAAAGCGTGTTTTATAGTTTTTTTAAACTAGAATTTATTTTTCATTTTTTAGTTCAATCTACAATAAAAGCGTGTTTTTTTTTATATTTTTAAACTATCATTATATATTTATTCATTGTTGAATTTATCCTTCAATTTAATATTTGGAGTCGGAATTATGGGGCTGCTGGAATAAGTCTTGCTCTGTAATGGATATTAATTAACGGGTCTCGCTCTTTATTCTCTTTGTTTATGGGGCCTGTTTTCATTAACGATACGGGCTCGGAGGAGTCCCGTATCGTGAAATTTCAAAGATTCCGTCTTTATAGATACAGGTTAGTTTAATACAAGTGCGTTAAGAAGGAAAAGTTCGAATTTTTGAAAAAAATTAATATACCATGTTTTTTTTATAACGGAATAAAAGGATAAAATCCCTACTTTTCATTTTTTTCCTTCGTCTTTTTTCACATTTTCATTCATTGTCATTCAATTCTGAGCGATGGTCCAAATTTCATGTCTCTAGCTCATTGGAAAATTAGTTTAAAATCAATTACAAAATTCCACCCGGACAGACATACAAGAAAGCGAGTGAATAAAAACATTATAACGTATCGTATTCTAAACGTATTGCTTTATAAAAACAAAAAATACTTAACAATTAGAACATAAATCTTTTTTCACATGCACGAGAATTCCTGACGATCCTGATAAGGACAATGGAAAAAAATTAATAAACTATTGTATTGTTATCAGTCATTGGCAAGTGTGCAAAATTTCGAATTAATCTGACCTTTCAAAGTGGGTAAAAATCGAGTTCCCAGATTCCGTTACATACAAGTGAAACTTATAAAAGCGTGTTAAAAATGGTTTTCGCTTTAAATGATAAATATACCTAAAAATTAAAAGATTGGCTTGCAAGTATGGGTTCACGTTATACTCCGGATTTTACGGCAAGTAAAATGTAGACAGAGAAATGCAAACACTTATATTGTACTTATATAAGTACTTATTATTGTAATGCTATTTCCTTCCCCTATATTGCTATGGCGAAAAATTTTAACAATAAATATAGCTCATATCAGTGAGCCGCAAGAAAAATTATATTTTTGTATTTTATTGAGATATATTCTACGAAATAAAATTTTTTATTATTTCATCATAACTTCATGACATATAATTGTTTTAGTTTTATGTTAAAATTTTTTATAAATGTAGATGCTACAATAATGTTGCAAACACAATATAGACAAGAATTCCAAATATTTGTTTCTGTAGATTTTTAACATTATATCTATAGCACACTATACGTTTACCCAAATTTAACATAGTAATTGTTTACTTAAAAGTCAATATGTTTTTTTCTGTTGAAACAGATCCAAACAATTCT
>BMAO01026530.1:0-14341 GCA_019973975.1 Trichonephila clavata
TAACTATAACATTTCTTTAGTCCTTAATCCTTGTTTTAGATTTCAAATAATTCATAAGTCATACTGCAAGAAATGAGCACTTATGTGTAGCGTTTCTCAGTTGGGGGGGGGGTATCTCCTAGGAAGGCACGAGCATATTGAAAAGTTGAAAATAAAAAATTTAAAAATATTAATTTACTGAAAGGAAGTAAAGAAAAATACATTTCTGAGATAAAAAAAAAATAAATTCGCATTTACACTAATACACTTATAAATGTATCATGAACTACACAATGTATTTGATTATTAATTTATTAATACTAAGTTAAGGACAAATTTATAAATTATTTGTTAACCCACTGGTTTGTCATATATAAAATTACCTAGAAAATTTAAGGTATACAGCTACCCTAAAATTGTGAATTTGCTAAACACTGACAATTTTTTACGCCTTTTTTATAGGCCATCTTATTAGCTTCATAAAAATTACTAAATTTATAACTTGACGTTCACTAGACAAAAAGCTACAAGTGTTTGAGTAAAAACAGATGCATTACTGTAAGCAAGATTCAACTTCAAATGCGTTTTACTTGAAATGTATTTTTTTCAAAATGGGACTGCGATTACTCAAAAGATTTTGGAAAATAATTAACTGAATTTTTTTATGTATATTCCTATAATAGTAGAAGTGTTTTAACCTTCAGATTTATCAATCACTGTTTTATTACAAATTTAGAGCCCTTATGTGAATATAATCACTATTTTTTCAAGCAATTTCATATAATTAACATAAAGTGTTCTATTTTTTGTAAAAATAAAAGAGTTTCTTATCTGCAAGTCATTTCAAAAATGAATAACATAGCAACACATCTCATTTAAAGAATTAAAAAAATTTTCATAAACTTTGGTACAAATGGACTCCATTTGCGTTATTTTTGTAATTTTTTTTACCCATTTTTTTCCCATTTAGTAACATTAATTTCTTTTTCTCTTTTTAATTTTAGCTTTTTTCCTTATAATGTTCTAAGCAAACTAATAACAACAACAACAAAAAATCCCCATTTCTCCATTTAAAAAAAAAGTCGCAAATTCTCGGAAAATTTAATACTTATCTAAATAATTAGTTCGTTTTAGAATTGAAGCGTATAAAACTTTAGTGCCAAAGTACATTACTACAGAATTCAATGCATTGCTATTGTGTATGGAAGGGGCGTGAAAAAATTATGAGTGACATTTTGTCACAGTATAAAAATTTGAGAAGCACTGCTTAATGCATTTAAAATAATTTTAGAATAATTTTTATATTAAAATTATCATTTTGCAAGTAAAATCTACAGCCACGTTATATTAGAAATGCAAACTATAAAATACACATAACTTTATTAAATTGCTGCACTTCTAATAAAATTAACAAACTAAGAGAAAACTTTTACATGCATTTTATATCTAATCAAAACACAAACGAAGAATTCTTAAGGTTAAGCTAATTAAATGTAAATATTTAATCATAGCAAAGCTAATTTATTTCATAAAGCCCTTATTACAATATTTATAGAATTTCAAATAAATTTCATTTACTTTACTTCATATTTATTTAAATAGTACTCGTTTATTGCATTAAAACTTGAGATAACGACCCCATTATATAGTTTATATTTTGGTAATTTATTATATAATTTAATTAAATTTGTTTCATTTTAAACTTAATATTATGTTTCTTTGGTTAAATCTCCTTTCTCACTATTTTTGAACACATTATTCGTGCTTTAAACACACAATGTATCTAATTATTAATTAAAACTGTAATATAAGATATGGAATACATTTAAATATTTTTGCTTCATACTTGTATTGTTAAAGTTGTTAAAAAGAGCATATTTCAAAATAATTATTAATTAGAATATTGTAAATAGTTGTCTGTTGATAATGCTACTTTATTTCGACTGTAGAATTATATCTTTGTGTTCTTCCAAATTAATTGTCTCATAATTATTAAAAAAATATTATTAATAGAATTACTTTGAGCAAATTCTGGAATATTTATCAAAATCTTTTTCACCTTTTTTTTTTTTTTGACTTAATGGTAACTTAATAAACTTTTCTTAAAGCTTAAATAAAAAGTCGAGATTTGTTTGAATTTGTAGCAACGAAAAAAAAAATTGCAACCTGAATTCAAAAGCATTTTAAACTCTGGTATAGTATATTTTATATTGAAACACTAAATATCCCTTTGTTGCTAAGAGAATTATACCGCATTTAAAAGAATTTTAAATTATGGTTTAACTCTAAAATGGGGTCGGCTACCTTTTAGCTTAGAGATAAATAATATAGTTTACAATTTTGTTATATGTTAGTTTTGCGTTATTTAAAATTATTCCTTAACATTAAATTATATAGCATAAAATGTAACTATTTCTTCAACAAAAATATAAAAAATAAAGCTGTCCATATATATTATGTATTTTTTAACATATTTATTAAAATAAGAAATAGACAGCATAAAATTTATTTACATAAAATGACAACATAAATGTAAATATATAATATTTTATTTATTAAAAACACAGCATATATTGTATTTCCCTTCAATCAGTTTAATAAAAAGATTAAAAAAATTAATGCAAAACTCATACTTGCACCTCTATTTTGTATTACAAAATCAGGGGTATAACTTGTGACTTTAATTTGACCCGATTTTCAGCATTAAACAATTTCTTTACGGAGATCAAATATTTTTATATGAGAAAATAATTTCTACTTAGACAGGCCACAATCAAAAGCGGAAAGCAGAGTGCATGCAGTTTTCTCTCTTAAAACAATTAAATTCACCAGAAATGACATTCAATGATTTATAAAATAACTGTAAATTAATTTGAGATTTATCTTTCAGATTTTTTCGTATCTCCCTAAATCGTCCATAGTTATGAAGATGTTGTCAAATATTTTTCATTACAAATTAATTCACTTCATTCATTCAAGAACTTACACATTTGTGGAATAGTGCGGAGTACCATTGAAAATTGTACCGCGTGCCACGTGTGGCACGCTTGCCACAGGTTACCGAACTCTGCTCCAGAACCTCCAGGATTTTCTTTAAACGTATGTCATTGTCGTATCGACACACACCATGATATAAAATATACAAAATAATTAACTAAATAATTGAGTTGCTACTGTTCATTGCGGTTTAGTTTTAAGACTTTTTAATATTTTTTAAGCAGTATCATATATTATGACCCTTTATATCATAAAAGAACTGACGTTGACATTATATTTTGCGAAACTTGTTGAAACATTGCTTTGTGGCAAAACATTTCAAATCGCAAATCTCTCAGGTACATTAATGTTATGCAATATCCATTTTCTGCCAACCCTAACATAGACAATATCAGGATTACTGGAATGTTACCAATTTCATCAGACTTTCTGCAGATTCTTTGAAGTCCCTTTCATTCACTCTAATGTCTTCATCGGAATCTAAATTAGAACCAGACAGCTCACCATCATCTCATTCATTCTCTGAAAGTACTCGCAATAAATTAGCAATTTGATCAGGACTTAGACCTTTTCTCAACGAATAATCGTTTTCCAAAATATTATATCAAATTTCCCAAATATTATAATAATATAAACAAATTTCCCAAAATATTATAAACTTTATACAACAATTTTACTCACAGATCTGAAACACCTTCTAAATAAATATATTTCTTTTTAAGCTATGGTTTTATCTAGTGTTCTTATATGATCTGTCACTGGTCTATTAAATAATAGCCTCACTGAAAAAATATGGCTAAGAATTTATGACTATATCGAAATGTTATTAAACAAATGGTATTATATTATAATTTTGTCCTAGGTCCATAAATACACTCATAGACAAAACAAATTAGTGCACCAAGAAGAGTCGTCGAAGTGAAACGAAATTTTACATACGTAATGACTACTTTGATTTTAGTAAATGCTTAGAAAATCAAAGAAAAATATCTTTATTTCAAAGAAAAAGGCAAAAGAACGGAGGATTTAATATACTGTTTAATATACTGTGAATGCACGATGCAATACGATCTGGCATTGTGGCATACAAGTTCTTTATGATGTCTCGAGACATTTCGTTCCGTATTTGCTGTAACCTTGCCTCTGGTTCGTTCAAACTAATGGGATGCCCAAACTCACCATCCCAAATGATCCCAGATATGCTGATTGGAGACAAATCTGGGATCGGCAGGCCAAGGAAGGGTAGTAATAGTGCAGAGACAGTCTTCTGACACCCTTACCATGTGAGGCCGGGCATTGCCTTGTTGAAAATAGCTCCTGAGAGCTGTTGCATAAGTGAGCATGGACATCCGCATGAGTGGATGTCATGGACATACCGCTGGGATATCCTGGTGCCACGGATCAATACTATGTGCGACTGTTTATTGTAGGAAATGACACCCCATACCATTACACCAGCTGTGGGAGCGGTGTGTTGCTGTAAAGCAAATGCAAGTTTAAGGCTTTCTCCACGGATATCACACACGAACACAATTGTCATCACTGCTGAGATTGAATCTGGATTCGTCGCTAAAGACGACCTGGTTCCATTCCGCTGCAATCCAATTTCCTCATGCACGGCATCACTCCAAACAGAGGCGTCGAAGGGAGGGGGCGTCAAGGGCAGCACACGTAATGAAAGTCACGATCCCTAATGTCCTTCAGCCAGGTGCCTTCGTATGGTTCGAGAAGACACAGGGGCCCCTAGTGAAGGAGCTACCCGTGCCTGAATGGCAGCCGATGAAGCAGTCGGCTGTATTCGTGCATTTATTACGATGTGGCTGTCTTCTCGACGACTGGTCTGTCGAGGACGTCTTGAGCCTGGTCTTCGTGTAAATGACATATCTCGGATAAACTGGTCCCAACACCACCTCACAACACACAATCAGAGCGGCCTAATAAAAGAGCTACTCGCCTAGCTGACTACCCAGCTTCCATCATGCCGATGATTCTCTCCCTCTCAAACTGCGAAAACTGCTTATATTGTCTTCGAAAACAGCCTAATGGCATGTCAATCTCAGCGCTTCCTTTGTAAACGATTCATCACACACAAACAAGCTTTGGTTACCTGCTTCGTGCTCTACGGAGAACGACGTTAAATGCCCTTTCCGGCTATACGTACCCCTCAGGGGGCTCACCTTCTTTAGGTGAGTACGGGTGTCACAATCCCGAGGTGCCCTAGTGATATTTTCCTTTTCCCAAGGGGTTTACTGTCTTTGGTAAACACGGGCTTCACGAACCCGGGGTACCCTAGTGAACCTTCTCTATTTTCGACCCTCTTTCTTGTCATTCAATTCATTCATTCTTTCTCTTCCCGTCTAGACCACAGATATTAAAACAAATGTTTGGCGCAGTATAGCCGAAATCGGCTCTTGCGCCAATAAACCCCAAAATCACTCACTCACCCGACTATACGTATTGCGCAATCACGCTGCATTTCTAAACATTTGCATATCTCCCCGACATGCACCTTCATTGCAAGTTTCGTTACGATCCCGCAATTATTTCTTGGAAGGGAGGTTTTTTTGTCCATGAGGGTATTCATGTAGTATAGTGTGATGTTTTCTAAAAGGAAATACATCAGGTGAAGAAATCATTTATTTTTTAGTCGACAGATATTCAAAATTACGTATTTGTCACTAATAATATATATTCATCGTAATAAAATGGAATATAGTTATTAGAAAAAATAGATGCTAGATTTGATATTGTAACTGAAAAATACATAATTATTCATATGTGATGTTATAAATAGGAGTCGAATATTATAAGCAACCCTGTAAAAATACCTATTATTTAATAATTTAATACTTATTTTTCTTTTAAATTATTAAATTTTATTTAATTATTTTTATTGATAAATATTATTTAGAAAAATCAAGAATTCTTGAATGCTGCATATATTGCACGTATTTTATATAAATTTTTAGTGCAGCAAAATTAGAGTAATGCAATGGTTGATTTAAAGATTGATCTACGTAAAATCAAACTATACAAGTCGTTTTATGTAATACAGTTAGGCAAATTTGTTATAGTGGATTGGTTGACTGTGTAATGGGATATTTCGTAATAGGTTTTACACCTATCTATTTCAATAAATTTTATTTAACATTTCGCTAATTATGTATCCTTATGTGAGGGATTTAAAAAAATATTGACATTTGTATTACTTTTTTCATCTTACCACGTGGGAAAATGTGGTTTTTTTTCATTATTTTAAATAAGAATTGGTCAAATAGTGGCCCAGAAACACAGTCAGAAAACAAAACATATAGAAACTCTGTTATTTATGTATAAATCAAACATATATTTGTTAATTAAATTTTCTCCGCATAAATCAACAAGAGTAAATATATATGCTAACATTAACTTTAGGCTGTTTGATAAGAATTTCAATATTCCATTCCATCTCACTCCTGGTTAAAAAAAAATGTAAAAAATTATCATAGGATACTTTGTCTCATTAAGCTTGTTCTTGTTGTTCTTGTTTTTAATTATCCCCCAGAGTCTGACGGAGCTAGACAAGATCGATTGAATCTTTGACTCTCAAAAGGTCGAAAACAAAAATGGGATTTGTGTACGTACCTTGACTGTTGCGATCCATGAGCCTTGAGATCTCGTAATCTTGCACAGACGGAGAACATCTTTTTATTCGCTGAGAATGAGAGGTACTTCATGTGACCACGGATAAGACTAGAGAGTGAGGGAGCATGTGCCAAACTTGAGGGTTAGGGTCAAACCGGGTCTATTACCCGCACACCAATGATGAGTGAGAGGCAACTTCCACTCTACCAAATTTTGAGATTTTTTGATCAAGTATAACTCCCGACAGGTAAGGGTGGATGGGGAGGTAATTGGAAAATTACAGCCTTCCTTCGCTAGTTTGTCTAACATTTCGTTGCCATAAGGCGTGACATGATATGGGATCCACTGAAAATGAATATCATAGTGCAGTGAAATATGTTTCAGTATAAGTAGGATGGAGACACTGGTTTTTTCGTCAATGACAAAACCATTTGTAAAGGTGTTGAAGCTAACTACGGCTATAGGTAAAAATCGAAATATCACCGTAATTTTTCTTAGATAGAACAGTCTCATGTCCCCCATCAATGACTATTAGTTCACTTCTGAGAACTGAGAAGAAATCCGAATTGCGGTTTCTTAAGACACGATTTTTCGTGTGGCATATCATTATAGATACCACTACCCGCTTTGTCAGATATTTTACTGGCATCAGTATAATTCTTGATTGCACCATTGGAATGTTGCCATGACTTAATGATCTCCAATGGTTAGCATCTAAAATGGCTAAAGACAAATTTTTCTTAATGACGGTCAAATTTAGGTTGAAGAGGAAATGTAACCTGAGAGTCCCTCCGATAGATTCAATCTACATTATAGTGAGGTGGGATCTACACTATAAATGCAGCACCATGTAAAAATGCAACACCATGAAAGAATCATGAGAGTTAAATGAACTTTGCAGCAATTATCAATTATAGGATGTTACATAAAATAGTAAATTTTCAGAGCCACCGCGCATGCGCAGGACAATCAGACTGATGCTTAAAGCGTATCAATAGAGGGCTATAGCAGGGAGTTGAAAATAATTAATGATTATTTGTTAGGTGTGATCGTTTAGTGAGACTTAAGTATGCCTCCACGACGAAATAAGGAGAATTTCCAACAAACTACGGAGTTTGAAAGGGGGAGGATTATCAGCCTTCGAGAAAGAGGATTTTAATATCTCGTAAAATGAACTCGTATGCAGCAGAACAGTTCCACAGTGATGAGAGTTTGGAATCAGTGGAACGACGAGCACCGAACAACTCGAAAAACTGTCAGTGGATGACGAATAGTGACTTCAGTGCACGATTATCGACACTTGCTTTGCACGGTGTTGAATGACCGTACAGCTCCCTCCAGGCAGTTGACAGCACGTGCTTCGTCAATTCGTCGACGTCTGCTGCACCGTGAATTGCATGCAAAGGTGTTTTTATACAGGATGCCCCTCACAGCAAACCATCGAAGGCTGCGTCTGCAATGAAGTTATGAGCACAGAACCTGTCATGTTGATTGGTACCAAATTGTCTTTTTAGATGAATCAATCTTCAATTTGTGGGATCATGATGGCCGCATTCGTATTAGACGCTTTGGCGGTGAAGGCTGCCATCCAGAATGCGTAATCGAACAGCATGGTGGCATTACACCCGGAGTTAGGATTTGAGGTGCGATTTCGTATCATGGACGATCCAATTTGCTACGAATTGAAGGTAATCTCAATATCAACAGGTACGTCCGTGAAGTGCTACAGCCCGAAGTCGTTCCCTTCCTTCAAGGCATTCCTGGAGCTAACTTTCAGCAGGATATTGCCCGTCCACATGTTGCAAAGACTGTTCGAGACTCTGTTCAGCCCAACACATGCAACTTCTTCCTTGGCCTGAACAATCTTTTTTAAAAAGTTTGACCCTCCGGTGTCCTCAGCTATCACAACGTGGCCCTCGAGCCAAAACAAAATTGCCCACCACTGTTTAAATCATTTACTATGAATCATTTTACTTTATTTTGGTAAAACTAAAAACCTCAATGCTGAAACTGCCCATGGCGGGCCAAGGCCTGCTGTACCCTTCTCAGATTTCGTGGATTTGGGCACTGATATTCATGAACAGATGTTCCGATAAGGTGGTCAGTCTCACGCGAAACCTCCAATATTTATTTCCCAAACCAGCTTGGTACTTATCAATCAACCCATTGAAGGGATGAAAGTCTGAGTCGACCTTGCCTACCCCGGAACTGTGGCCTGAGAGCGCGATACGCTACTATTCGGCCACTGGGCAATTTTGATAAAACATTTATACAATATATGATTAATAAGTTCCATAGTGTTTATTTTATAGCAGAAATTATAATTTTTTCAGAGGGGTTTCCCCACCACACAACTTGAACAGTATCAAGCTGCGAAATTATTAAACTTTTGCATCCTTTAAAACTCCCAGTTGCCACCCAGCTAGCATGGTGAATATGACCCTCAGCTTGTAACCGAGTGGGCTCGGGTTCGAATCCCGAATAAGGTATGGATGTAATCTTCGGGAAAAGAAGTCGGACTTTTGTCTGAAATGGATTCCCGCCTCGAATGGAAAGCAGCGCATCCCTTCTGCTGTATGCTGGTATTATTATTTGTAATAAAAAAGTATGTATTCTTATGTATTTGTAATGCATGTTTCTTTCCCTCTACTCTCGACTTCATATCTATCTCAGTATAAAACACACTACAACGACCGCCACAACACAACTCCCAGTTGAACTTTATACCCAGTCCCCTCCAGGTTGATGTTGAAAAAGGTAAAAATTGGTTTTAAATAGCGCAGCATATTTGTAGTTCTTTCAAATCATTCATTTTCTCTTTCAGTTTTACAATCAAAATAATGTTCACATGCATTGTAGTTTTTAATGTAATTTATACCGTTTAACTGCTGGTTTGGCCCGTTGAGTACATAAACACAGAAAATAAAAACCTGCATAAAAACCAGTACATAATAATGAAGAATAACAGGAATTATAGAAAACAAAGTAGAGTTTGTTTGAACTCAACAATATGAAAAGTAGAAAATCTCATTTCAAATACCCCGAGATAGTAATAATGAAGTCAACATTTTTATTTTCTGGGATAAAGATTAATAACCCTCTTATGGCAAAAAACAGACATTAAATTTACCTCCACCTTTTTGACAGCCCCTATATTGCTGAAAGGTTTATGATTCCTTCCTCTATTGGAGCTCATAAACAAACGATAGCCCTTATGAAAAAAAGATCTGTGCATAGAACCTGGAAGATTTCATGAGTAGACATAAAATAGAAATAAAAGTATAATAACTTATAAAGTACTAGGCAATAGGAGGACATTAGTTACTTGATAACATCTGTAGAAACATCAACAAGCGAATTAAATAGTTAAGCAATAAAAATGGTAAATCGATAATATTATTTTGTTTTCCAAAATAACACGCGCTAATTTTTCAAATACTACTAAAAAGGCACTCAGATGTTCTTGCTTACAAAATCTATTTTATTTTATTTTATTTATATATTTCACCATAAAAATTTTAAAAGTTTATACTGTTCCGTAGAACAAGTTAATAAAAGTTATATTTAAAGAAACGCCAGATAGCTGGTTCGACTCTGGTCCAAGTCAATGGGATTTTATGATGCAAAATTTCGACAACGTCCATGTCAATGATTATGCAGCATGTAGAAGCTCCTTTGAGTGCCTGTTTGGCTTTGGTGTTCTCGAAAAATATAAATTTCCAGAACAATTTCACATCGTTTGAGCTCAGGTGTCTCACTCTGGGGAAGAAAACTGGGCGTCATAACTAAAATTTTCAACTAGTATCCTTCAATGTGCTGCCCCACTAAGAAGTGATATTAGCTCCCGAGGAATATACTAGGTCTCTGCAATGGTAAAAATACCAATCACCAGCCCCATTGAAAATAAAAGTTAAATTGTAGCTCTAAAAATATCAAACTGAAGCAGGGCCACAAAAAATATTTACATGGCATAAGTTAGAACTTTTGTTTCTTTTTTTTATGGGACACAAAAAAGGAATTGATAAAAAAAATTATAAAAAAACTTCTCTACTAAATATTGGGAGGACAAAAAGTCCGTATAAACTTTGGAAGTCTATGAAACTCGGAATATTTAACAAAATTAAAAACGGCTTGCAGGTTTAGCATCGATAAGTCACGGGATTTTTTTTTAAGATAACAAAAAAAAAAAGAAGAAAAAAAAACATGCCGGCAGATGGTGCTCGTACAAAGGACATAGTTGGAAATATGGAAATGAGACAGGCAATTACAAATACTGATGTTCTTGATTCAGATCTAATTCTCCATTGCATGCCCACTAAGTGAATAAGGACGCTGAGCGATAAAGACAAAGCCTTTTTTGGTGAAGCTGTTTTTCATGAACAAGGAATCAGCGACTGTTGCACTGCTTAAATTCCGACTTCAGAAAAATTTGAAGACTGGAAAAGGGCCTTCAACAGTGGTACGCCTCGTAAAGCTTGAGGAAACTGGATTGCTCAAGGATCGTGTAAGATCCGGACGACCAAGTCTGAGAATCATTAGCAAACGTTGCAAGTTTTTATGGCCTCCTCGGTCTCCAAATCTGACTTCAGTAGACTTTTGGTTGTGGGGATATTGAAATTCCCGGGTGGTATTAATCCCGTCCATCCAATCTGTAGAAATTGAAAGAGGTGATCCACTGAGAGCTGTCATGTATTCAGGTGGACATTCTGTGTGTGCACTCTGCCGTTGATGGATTTGTGACACGCTTGGAATGTGTCATCCCTTGTGGTGGTGGATATGTGGAGCACATGCTTCTATAACAAATGATTTGGTAAGGTTACTTCTGTTATTTGCGAGGCTTTTCTTTCACTTATGTACTACAAAGCAATGCTTCAAACCTGTCAATGGACCTCCTAAGACATTTCAAGACGCAATGGATCCCTTTACGAAACAAAGGAAACTGTCCCAGGACGCTCATTCGAAAAAGTCCTTATACTAAAGCAGGACCACTTCTTAGGATCACAGTGCCCAGATTTGATATCACGGGCAACCTTTTCGGAGCCATCCCTGCCGCGGTCCCATTCATTATTCAACAATTTGTTAGTGGTTGCAATACATAAATAATTTTAAAATAAGATATATATATATATATATATATATATATATATATATATATAGAAATTCTATGAAATCTTAAGCAAGTGTCATACAATGAATTTTCACAATACATAAAAAGCCATTATGTATAAGTATGAGTATAATGTATTTCTTTGTTAAAATTACATGTTTGGAAATTTTTTTAATGTACATTCATGTTTAAAAACGTATACATGATAGAAACACAAATAAGGTACACACTTGTATGTGCGATGGTATGATAGTCCACCAAAGAGTGTCGCTTTATTCCTAAAAGAGAAAATAAAATCTTAAATTAAACAGATTTATAAAGGTGAGTATATCGCTTTTTTACAATCCTTTTAGATCTATGTTTAAATTTGTGGAAATAATTCGAAGAAAAAAAAAGTAGACAGGCGACAATCTCTGAAGTAGGAGGGGGATGCGAAAGCAGAAAACAAATAAAATGGTGGTTATCTACACGATATTATTTTTTTCAATCTTGAATCAGGTTCAGTTAAAATTTAAATGGTAAACATTTCATGTTAATTATATGTGTAAAAGTTTTATATTCCACTTATACTGACTTTATTGCTAACACTGGGTATAGATAGAGAACGTGGATTATGGGAAAATACAATGTAGTGTACAATGGGAAAAAAATGTAATCATTCAATGTTGTATTCTTAGATTTAACAGGAAAAAGAATTGCAAATGGGAATGACTTATTATAATGCAATAATAATCTGTTATTCATTTCATTATATAAGAAAGAATTGGAGTAATGACATAAGAGTATTATATTCGATATTATATTTTAAATTAGACAATAATAACATTGTATAGAAAGAATTAAATATAATTAATGTTGAATAATAATATTATTATTATAATAATATTATATTATATATATATAATTTATTATAATCAAATAATATTTAATTATATATGAAACGCTGACTTTCCTTTTTTTTTTTTTTTTTTTTTTTTTTTTTTTTTTTTTTTTTTTAATACAATGCCTCCAACCTGTCCATGGACAGCAGGATACCTTCTCTGAGCAGAAAATGCATCCATCCACACAACAAAACAGTGGTTTAAAACTGTCCATGAATATTTAAGGACTTTGACGAGCAACACAGGCTTCCATACGAACAAGGCGTCCTTGAGACCTCTCGTCGGGCATCCGTATAGCTTTAGGGAACGATACAGAGAGAAAAGTGTTGTTTTTACCCCCCCCCCTCTCCCCGCCACCGTGGATTTCGTTTTCCAGCAGTCCAGCACACGCCATGTCTCTTTAGACTACAAAGCAATGCTTCAAACCTGTCAATGGACCTCCTAAGACATTTCAAGACGCAATGGATCCTTTACGAAACAAGGAAACTGTCCAGGACGCTCATTCGAAAAAGTCCTTATACTAAAGCAGGACCACTTCTTAGGATCACAGTGCCCAGATTTGATATCACGGGGCAACCTTTTCGGAGCCATCCCTGCCGCGGTCCCATTCATTATTCAACAATTTGTTAGTGGTTGCAATACATAAATAATTTTAAAATAAGATATATATATATATATATATATATATATATATATATATATATAGAAATTCTATGAAATCTTAAGCAAGTGTCATACAATGAATTTTCACAATACATAAAAAGCCATTATGTATAAGTATGAGTATATGTATTTCTTTGTTAAAATTACATGTTTGGAAATTTTTTTTAATGTACATTCATGTTTAAAAACGTATACATGATAGAAACACAAATAAGGTACACACTTGTATGTGCGATGGTATGATAGTCCACCAAAGAGTGTCGCTTTATTCCTAAAAGAGAAAATAAAATCTTAAATTAAACAGATTTATAAAGGTGAGTATATCGCTTTTTTTACAATCCTTTTTAGATCTATGTTTAAATTTGTGGAAATAATTCGAAGAAAAAAAAAGTAGACAGGCGACAATCTCTGAAGTAGGAGGGGGGATGCGAAAGCAGAAAAACAAATAAAATGGTGGTTATCTACACGATATTATTTTTTTCAATCTTGAATCAGGTTCAGTTAAATTTTAAATGGTAAACATTTCATGTTAATTATATGTGTAAAAGTTTTATATTCCACTTATACTGACTTTATTGCTAACACTGGGTATAGATAGAGAACGTGGATTATGGGAAAATACAATGTAGTGTACAATGGGAAAAAAATGTAATCATTCAATGTTGTATTCTTAGATTTAACAGGAAAAGAATTGCAAATGGGAATGACTTATTATAATGCAATAATAATCTGTTATTCATTTCATTATATAAGAAAGAATTGGAGTAATGACATAAGAGTATTATATTCGATATTATATTTTAAATTAGACAATAATAACATTGTATAGAAAGAATTAAATATAATTAATGTTGATAATAATATTATTATATATAATAATATTATATATATATATATATATTTATTATAATCAAATAATATTTAATTATATATGAAACGCTGACTTTCCTTGTTTTTTTTTTTTTTTTTTTTTTTTTTTTTTTTTTTAATACAATGCCTCAACCTGTCCATGGACAGCAGGATACCTTCTCTGAGCAGAAAATGCATCCATCCACACAACAAACAGTGGTTTAAAACTGTCCATGAATAT